>CM054059.1:78204618-78330063 GCA_028641055.1 Alopecurus myosuroides | reverse complement strand
AGTTCTGTATTGACTATGTTCCTGACCTTAAGCCGATTGGTATTCCTCAATCGCGGCACGAGGGGAGACTAAGTGGAAGAGGCACGATCGGAAGGAAATAAACGATATGTATGGACGGTCATTCTATGACTGAAGCACACTACACAGTTCTGCAAAATTCGAGCTTGGTGGCTCCGTACTTCGAGCAACACAAGAATATTTTACGCTCGAACAACCCGGGGAAGCCTGAATCATGGATTAGAAAGGCCCACATGGAGACTTTTGGCAGTCGGTTGCGAAAACATTTAATGAATGACAATGATGTTGGAGATCAGCTGTACATGTTGGCCAAGACACCATCTTCGACTATAACGACTTTCCAAGGGTACGAGATTAATGGGAATACATTTTACACGATCTCCCAAGATAAAAAGAGCACCAACCAAAATAGTGGTGTCCGCTTTGATGCAGCAACCGAGATTGGGCAAAAGGTCACATATTATGGTTACATAGAGGAGATATGGGAACTTGACTATGGACCCTCTTTTAAGGTCCCTTTGTTCCGGTGCAAATGGTTCAAGCTAACAGGAGGTGGGGTAAAGGTGGACGAGCAATACGGAATGACAATGGTGGATTTCAATAATCTTGGTTACCTTGACGAACCATTCGTCCTAGCCAAAGATGTCGCTCAGGTTTTCTATTTGAAGGACATGAGTAGCAAACCGAGGAAACAGAAAGATAAGAAATCGATCAGTACATCATGCGATGATCCAAAGCGCCACATTGTTCTTTCAGGGAGAAGAAACATCGTGGGAGTGGAGGACAAGACAGACATGTCAGAAGATTATAATATGTTTTGTGAAATTCCGCCCTTCAAAGTGAACACTGACCCAAGCATTAAGTTAAATGATGAGGATGCTCCATGGATACGTCCAAATCGTAAGAAAGCGGGGACACAAGGGAAGAATTGATGTGTAATAATTTATTGTACCAAACTTTGTTGAATGGATCATGTTGAACATCTCTAATTTATTGTACCAAACTTTTACTAAAAACAGAAAACAGACGGTATTTGCTCTCCGAGTGGATGTACTATAGGCCTAGGCAGGAGTATGACTAGCAGCAGATATCAGATCATGCATCTATGCTCTCCGTTTAGGTTTAGATCCACTCTTGCCATTATGTACTGCCTTTTTTATCTCTCTATATATATACAAGATTTTAAAAAGAATTAGTTTTATTTTTCTGAATTTTCTGATATATTATTTGTATTTTTAAGATTGGAAAAAGAATTAGTTTTTTTTCTGAATTTTCTCATATATTATTTGTATTTTTAAGATTGGAAAAAGAATTAGTTTTATTTTTCTGAATCTTCTGATATATTATTTGTATTTTTAAGATTGGAAAAAGAGTTAGTTTTATTTTTCTGAATCTTCTGATATATTATTTGTATTTTTAAGATTGGGAAAAGGAAAAGAATTCGAATAACCACCTTTAGTCGCGGTTCGTGTCACCAACCGGGACTAAAGGCTCGTTCTGCGCGGGAACGGAAACGCCGCGAAAAATTTCACCTTTAGTCCCGGTTCGTGACACCAACCGGGACTAAAGGCCCGCGGAGGGTACCCCAGGGGACCTTTAGTCCCGGTTGGTGTCACCAACCGGGACTAAAGGCTGGCCCTATATATTCCCGGCCCCAAAATTTTCTACGTCCAAACCCTCGTCTTCCTGGCGCCGGCGCCCTGCTCGTCGATTCCGTCGTCGTCGCCCGATTGCGTCGTCGTCGCCTGCGAGAGTACCGCGCCGTCGCCGTCACCGTCGCCCACGCCCTTCTCTCCACCGCCTCCGCCCTGCTCCGGCCCCGTCCCATCGCCGTCTCCGGTAGGTTCCCCGCGGGCCTCGCGCCGCCCTCGAACCAGCACCGCCCTCCCGCTCTCGAACGGCGACCACGAACCAAAGGCGCCCTCGCCGCGGGCCTCGCGCCGCCCTTGAACCCTTCCCCGTGGCCGGAATCGCCGGAGACAGAGAGCAGAAACTGCCACACCGCCGGCCACAGTGTCACGCCAGGGCGACGTCATCATGACGTCACCTGGCCAAGTGCTGGCGAGTTTTTTTTTAAATGACGTCATCGTGACACGTGGGGCCCACTGTATATGGAATTACAGAAAATAATTAAATCTTCTAAATTAAACAACTTTTAATTTATAATTCCAAAAATTATGGAAAAATATGAGAAATGTTCGCAAAAATGTAAGCTATCTGTTTATATCATTTTCAATCATGTTTGACAAATTTCAAAATGAGACCATATTTGAATTTGAGTTAAATTTATTAAAATAATGAAAATAAGTTTTAATTCAATAAGTTCAGAATATTAAGTGTAATATACCAAAATGACCAGAAAAGCAAATGCAACCTAGCTATGGGGTTCTCCAAGTCATTTGAGAAACTAATCTTGGACACACCTCTAAAGTATGGTTTTCCCCCTCCGGTGGTCATCGTTCTTCCACCGGAGTGACATATGGCGGACAATTTGAGAAAGAGGGTGTAATATTTGCTAAGTCTCCTATATACTTAATTAATTTTTACTATATGCATGTCTGCAGGAGTGACATATGGCGGACAATGGAGCCTTGCCGTTTACGGATCAGGAGGCTGAAGGTATTATATACGGCATGATAGCCAACCAGATCCCTTATGTGCCGGGCCCAGAAGATGAGCAACAAGAGGATGTAGTCTCTTCTTATCTGAACCTTGATGATCAAGAACGTGGAGGAACGGACATTGTCGATGATGAAACAGGTGAAGGAACGGACATTGTCGATGATCAAGGAGGTGAAGGAATGGACATTGATGACGGAGGTCAACCGTCGACAAACGACGATCTCCAATTGCAAAGAACAACCACCTCCGGCGAGGTATATATATATATATATATATATATATATACACACACTGGGACTCTCGTGATACAAACTTACTGAAATGTGAATACATATGCACTAACGCGCGCGACTCTCTTTCTTATTTTAGCCCTCGGCCGGATCTAGTATGACAAAGCGTGGCAAATGCAAGTCGATGAAAGATGGAGAAACATATACCATCGAATCAGTCAGTGAAACCGGCAAGCCCCTACAGCACACCACAAAGTTTATCAACCAATGCGGAGTCATTGTTAGAGACACCGCCCCGATCACCGTCCAGGAATGGAAGGAGCCAAAGAAAGCACGTCTTGGTTTCAGTTATGTCGACAAGAGAACGAAAAAGATTATGTTTAGAAAGCTTATTGCACATTTCATTCTACCTCCGGAATACAACAAAAAAGATGAATTCGGTGAGGAGGTTCCAGGTGGACGTCAGAGGAGGAGGATAGTCAAAGAGTTCGCTTTTCAGAAGATGGCCGAAGCATTCCGGAACTTCAAGAAAAAATTGTTCCGTGAATATGTCAGCAAGGGCAAGACTCCGATTTTCACTGGACAACATGAGAAACTGAGAGATGATTGGACAGAATTTGTGACGCAACATAAATCGGAGCATTTCAAGGAAATGTCGAAAAAAATAAGACTAATGCGGAAAAGAAACAGTACCATCATGTTATGGGGCCAGGAGGATACCACGTTTCGGCGCCTAAGTGGCAGGCAATGGAGGACGGCCTGACGGCAAGAGGAATCCGTCAAGTTACAGAGGGATGGGACGAAAGAGCCAAAATGTGGTGGTACGGGCATGGGGGATCGCTAGACCCGGAGACAGGGGAGTGTGTTCACCGGCAGAAAACGTTTGCTCTCACAAAAAACCTTGTTGACGCAATGACCAAAGCTCAACAGGGCGTGCTCACGTTCAACAGAGAGAGAGACCAACTGACCCATGCCCTCGGGAATCCTGAACACGGAGGATATATACGAGGCAAAGGCAGATTGCCATGGAAAGTAGGGTTTTCCCAGGAGGGTGACCCGTACTGTTACAGAAGCCGTAAGAGAGGTACGGACCGGGCTGCAGATCAACTGTCGAATCTTGCAGCGGAATTTAATGAGTTGAAGAAGATCGTGGCGGGAATACTTGAGAAAGAAAAAGCGGCGGCTGAAGGGCCGCATGAAGAACATGCAGCGGATCTCGGAAGCCAGCATCAGGGGAGAAGCAGCGTGGCTTCCACGGAGGCCCCGACTGCAGGTGCTAATGCACCGATGATCGAGAGTCGTGCACCGGAGCCTCACTACCCCGTGGATGATGTAAAGGAGATGAAAGAATGTGATCTGCATTATCCCGTGGGGAACATTTCCATGAAGGTAGCTACCGGCAGTGCTTTACCCTGTACACCTGGAGCACTCCATCACAACAACCCCATTCCATATGGATATGCTCGTGTCATGGTGGAAGACATAGTCCAAACGTTTGAGGACCTGGAGATTGACATAGCTACACCAGAAGGGGAGAGAAGACTTGGAGATGTCAAGCGCCAGTTCATTCTATGGAAAAAGAAGTACATAGTGTTTCCAGGCGAGACGCCAAGGCTAACAAGTCCACCCCCCTCCGATGGTGCAGGTGCTGGTGGTGGTGGTGGTGGTGCTGGTTCACCTACGCCTCCTTCACGCCATTCGACGCCGTCCCCCGATCCACAATCTCTGGCGGGTAAGCAGTCGTCGCCCCCGATTCCTCCTCTGGCGGTTAAGCAGCCGTCGCCCCCCATTCCTCCTCTGGCGGTTAAGCAGCCGTCTCCCCCCCATTCCTCCTCCAGAGGAAAAGCAGCCGTCTCCCCCCATTCCTCCTCCGGAGGATAATCAATCGTCGCCCCCCATTCCTCCTCCGGAGGATAAGCAGACGTCGCCCCCATTCCTCCTCCAGCGAAGAAACAGAAGCAAGCGGACAGCAAGGGAACCTGCTCTTGGTCTATTAACCCGGAGCCTTATGTACCTAAGACCACACGGGTACCGGAGCCATCACTGAAGCCTCTCCCCCCAAGGCCTTGGGAACTTAGTGATGCTGAAACCAAATTGGCCGTGAAGGCTGACGTTGAGAAATGGAAGGCTCGTCAGAAGGCGCTAAAGGAGCCTGAGCCCAAGGAAGTATTCCCTCCGATTGTAGACAAGTGGGCTACGGGTTTTTTGTCGACAGTGTCCCAAGCCGAGAAGAATTTGCCTAAAGACTATGATATTGAACTTCGTAAGCAAGCAAAAATATTGGAGGAGGAGAAAGCAAAAATATTGGAGGAGGAGAAAGGAAAAGGAAAAAAAAAGCGGGAAACAAGTTGACCAGCTTGGGATGCAGAGTAAACAATCGATCCCCCCGCTCATAGTGAAAGCCGCTCCGGAATAGGACCCCGAGGTCATAAATGCTGTGGCAGCAATGGGATTGACTGTAGCTACTGCCATGGAAAATGCGTCCGAGGCCGGTATGTCTCTTCGTCTCTTTTTAGGCCTAGACGATGCGCCAATGGCTGAGGTAGCATTACAATATGAGAAGAAAGGGCCTCTCGTCGAGCCTACGAAGGAAAAGGAACTACCACCACTAATGCAAAGTCTGCTACATTGGTACAAACAATTCATATCATGGACCGACAAAGAATTTGTGTATGTGGATTATACAGAGGAGCATCACACCAAAAAGTACTCTGTAACAGTTGAGATGAGTGAATTGTTCTAGCTGTTCAATCTGCGCGAGCTCGACAAATCTATCCTGAGTTTCTACGTTCTGTAAGTGATTTATTTCTACCTCATCTCGTTCTTCATTGCCTACACTATATATATATATATATATATATATATATATATATAATCCTAATTAACTATATTAATTGTTGCGTACGCTATTATGCAGATTGAAGATTTGGGAATGCAGAATAAGACTCATCCATGATGTTGGGTTCATTGACCCACAAATCATTAATGGAACTATGTTAGAACGTCACCCCAAAGACGTGGAGAAAGACTTGTACAATTTTCTTAAAAAGCATGAATCCAAAAGTTATATTATATTTCCTTACCATTTTGGGTGAGTGTTTCTCTCATGTTCCCATTCTCTTTTGTTTACTCCATACATGGTATGTCTAATCGATAAGTTATGCATGACTGTGCATCTAACGTGTCCGCAGGTTCCACTGGATTCTGCTAAAAATTGATCTTCACAGCTCCATAGTTTTTATCATTGACTCTATGAATTCAAATACAGATCTTTGGATCGACATGAGAAAAATGATGCAAAGGTAATTATTTTCAATCATTTGCGCTCTATATCGATCGGTCTCTTTTGTTCATTTCCTAATATGCATTAGCTAATAACTCCCTTGTTCATTTAATTTTATTTGCAATGTAGAGTTTGGAGACTGTTCTCACTTGGACATGTCGGTGGATTCAAACATCAGCTAAAATTTAAAAATGTGGTCAAAGGTGTGGATAAGCAGCCACCGGGGACCGGTCTATGTGGATACTATGTCTGTGAGAACATGCGGAAAGAAATCTCTGAGAGGAAGAAGGATGAGACCACGCGGAGGGGTCTCAATAACTTGCGGAGGGCGCTTACTCCAGAAGCTCGCTTCCGACCAATTCAAGAGGAAATAGCAGGATTTTTCCTTAGGCATGTCATCGATAGGAAAGGAGAGTACCATGCGTCCACCGACGATGACTATTATACGCATCAGCCCTGAGTACTTTGAAACTTGTTCGAATTTGTGTATGGTCATCCATCTTAATTGTGTAATATGGAAACTTGTTCGAGGTTGTATATATGGTCACCCGATATTGAATATATATTATATATTCCTATTGAATTCTCCTTGTTTGAAATTTCATATATATATATATGCATGTATATAGTATCGTAAAATATATATATATGTGTACTGAAACTTCATCAAAATTAAAATAAAACACAAAATAAAATATAAAAGAAATAAAACAAAACAAATTAAAAAGGAACCAGGTTTAGGGGGCCTAAAACCCTAAACCTGCGCAGGTTTTCAGTCCCGGTTAGCCACAAGAACCGGGACTAAAGGTCCTCCCCCACGACGGACTCCTGGCGCCCACGTGGACGAGCCTTTAGTCCCGGTCCGTAAGTGGCGGGACTATAGGGGGGGGGTCTTTAGTCGCGCATAGCTAGTCCCGGTTGCGCGGCCGGGACTACTGGCCCTGGCGAACCGGGACTATAGGCCTATTTTCTACCAGTGCTAGTTATTGCTGGGCATGTGATGTGATATGGTCAATATTACAAATTTGATTATGAGATGATCTATTTTGTAAATTATTGATATACCGGAAGGTATCCATATGGTTGTCTTCTTATTGATGGACAATCAAGTTTGGGGTACTGTGGTACTTGGTACCACGCCGGTGGAATGATTGAGATCATACCATAATGCACATGATGGAGATCAAGTGCAAGAAGGACCATATCATATCACGTTATCCTTTCATGTGATGTTTGTGATGTTAATCCTTTTTATGCATCCTGTTTTGCTTAGATAGCGACGGTAGAATTATAAGATGATCCCTCTCACTTAATATCAAGATAATAATGTGTTCTTCCTTAAGTATGCACCGTTAAGAAAGTTCGTCGTTTCGAGACACCACGTGATGATCGCGTGTGATAGACTCAACGCTCGCATACAACGGGTGTTTTCAAGCCTAGCATGTACAGACATGGCCTTGAAACACACGCAATACTACGATTCTACTTGGCGAGCCTAGCATGTACAGACATGGCCTCGGAGCACGTAACCGAAAGGTAAATCATGATTCATATGGATGATATGATGAACATGTCGATGTTCGCCTCTGAAGCTACATCATCTCACGTGATGATCGGTTTTGGTGTAGTGAATTTGGTTCGTGTAATCACTAAAGACGACTAAGAGGGATGTATTTTTTGAGTGGGAGTTCATGGTATAATTTTAAATTAACTTGAACTTATTTATCATAAACAACCAATCAAAGTGAATTTGCACAAATTGTAGTATTCATTGTCATCCACAAAACTACCTTACACTTAGATTGTTGATTGAGTTATAACTGTTATGATCTGGTAAAAATCATTTAAGATTGGCACCGTATTAGTGAAATTTAAAATTGAGTCCTATTGTAGATTTTTGGTATTTCCTACCTAGCTCCATATGGTTAATGATTGATTGATCTAAAGAGCAACCAATTCCTATTTAGAATCTAGAGTCATGGTTGCTTCCATATTACTTTATCTTCAAATGAATGTTTTGTTGATCAAGGTGATTTTGGAACTGAAAAGAGTTGTTTTCAGAAACAATCAAGTGAAAGATATATTGATATCTAGAAACTTATTTGTGGCAACATGACTGAGTATAATTTAGCGTGACAATGTTTGCTTATATTATTTCAATATATCAATGATTGAAGACGCTAGGCGTTTGAATATTCCAAGAAGTTGGGCGCTAAAATTATCCTCTAAATGTCTTCCTTCGAGCTATAGTAGCTTAATCATAAAAAAATTATGATGGGATGGATTAACAGTATGGGTAAAGTCGTTTACCTTACTCAGAGATTGCTAAGAGTGAAATCTAGTAGAATACTATTAATATGGTGATATTAGTAGAACAATTAAACTCGAAGTATGACTCAATGGGTGATAGTTTATGACTAAAACGCCAAAGAAAATGAGCTAGTACGACTAGCATTGTTTGATGTTGAATGATTCTTCTGTAAAGGAAAGAGAATATTGAAAATAGAATTACAAAAAGATATATGGCAGAAAAAGAAGATAACTGGAAAAGTCCAGCTCAGGAGTATATGCTTGATATACAAGTTATAGATGTATTACTAGTTAACAAAGTATTTTTTGGGTATTTCGATACCACATTGGTTGGTATGAGTTGTCATACAAAGCAACGCAATGCAAGAAATACAAGGGTCTAAAAGAAACTAGTAATATATGTGGAATCGATTATGACGAGAACAGAAATAAAGTGTTATTGTGTTCATTGTCGCATCGAACCAAACATTCAAGATTTATTTTAAGAACTTAATAAGTTGTTATTTTGTTCTAGTCTTTTGTGAGAACAAATGAGATTGTTCAAACTATGACCATATTCCATAATTGATGGATATGTTAATATAAATCATGTTGGTAAAGTAAACATCTATAAGACTAAATGCTAAACGTTGCAAGACGTAAAATAGTTTCACTTAAATTGTAACGTCACCATTTTAGTTCATATCGGAAAGGAAAACATGAAGGAACTCCATATTGATGGACTTCCGAGTCATTTTCTTTTGAATAAATTGACGCTTGTGAGACCTCTTCCAAAAGATGACTAGAATCCCGTTCATAGGCCAAAGTAGAATGGACGACTAATTTAATGGAGATTATACATATTGATGTATATAGTCCATTATGTGTAGTCATGTATGGTGGATTAATTTTTCCTTCATAAAATTTCGTCGATAATTTGAGTAGATATATGAGTATATCTATTAAAAGAGAACGGAGTTTGACATTTTGAATTGGTTCAAAAGGTTGTTAATATGAAATAAAAATCATTGTAACAAGATAATCAAGTATTTATGATTGGATCATAAAGGATAAAATTTGAGTTACAAGTTTAGCAAAACATCTGAGGAGTTGCAGAATTGTTCTACAACTTATACTTCTCGAATACCCCACATTAGTTTGGAGCATTCAAGAAACAAAATCAAACCTTGTTGGACATGGTAAGATTAATAAAATAGCCATTATAATTTTGTAGTTTATACATTAAGGACAACCGTTTTTCCACTGAAAAGAGCACCATCATGATTCGTTGAAATTGACAACATATAAGATATGGTTTGGGTAGTGACCAGAATTGTCATTTTCTTAAATTTTGGTATGCATAGCATGTGTAAAATGTTTACAACCAAAATAGGATAAATATATGTTTATAAGGTTATCCAATATAAAACACTGGGTATTTCTCCTATCACCAAATCAAAAGACAAATGTTGTTTGTCAGAAAGGGTTGATTTCTCGATAAAGTAGTACTTGCGAAACAAGTGAGCGGGAGCACGGTACAAACTCAACGAGATTAGAGAATCTTCATTATCATGTCAAGAGTAGCGCAGCACTGGAAGTTGTTCTGGGGTTTGCTATTTTGACAAAGTAGAAGACACTACATGTGTTGTAGATACTTCGGATGAGTTTGCGTACTGAACCAAAAAAGTCCTAAAACTTTGTACTTAGACCAACTTGTGGTTTAAGATTAAAGTGTTGTTTTGACAACAAAGGACCTGGACCCTATAAAGGAAGCAAATGATGGGCCCTGACTATGTAAAATTGACTATGAGTCATTATATCCGCCATAGTATCCTTGTATGAATATAAAGTACGTGACTTGGTAGTCCTTTCGATAGGCATGATGCCCGACGATAGCAAAAGGGTCTATATAGTGACAAACACATGGATTTTACATCCTTTGAAAGTTGTACTTATCGAAAAGTTGTTTTCGACGAATTTCAAAGAGTTGACTACTACAAGATTTTGATCTTCCGTAGTGATGTTTTAGTCTTTGCAGATAGTTCTAGCAAAAGTTACATATTATGATATGGCAGTTGAATAACAAAACCAACTCCCTCTCGAGGAAGTTTGATCAAAGATGTGTACTTGACACAGTCTGAATGTTTTGTAAAATTCAAAAGGTTGCTAGAAAGGTATACACACTTCAATGGTTGAAGTGAGCATAACGAAGTTGAAACCTTTACCTTAATGAAGTTATCAAAATAGTTTGATTCCATCATGAAAGATAAAGATGCTTGTAGCGTTACTAGAAATTAAGTGGGAGCGCCATGACATATTTCCAATACTTTATGTAGATGACATATGGTTGATTGGAAAATATGTATTTTAAATTAACACGGTTAAGATTTTCATGTTGATGAAAGGCTTAGAATATATTGGGCATCGATATCTATAAAATATGGATTGACGCACCTGATATGATTGAAGCCAAATTACATAGATGAAGTATTGAAGTAAGTCAATATCAAAATGACAAGAAAGAGTTCTTGTCACATGGAAAATAATTGAGCAAGATTCATGTGTTTTGACACATGATGAGCATCATTGAAATTGAGATTTCTAAGTCATGTTTCCATGCTATGTATACAACCAGATGAGTCCTATGCTATAAATGTTATAGCAGGATAATTCATATGATGATTAGACAACAGTGGGAGAGATCCTTGTGTCATTTTAGAAATGCTAAGGATATGTTTTACTATGTAGTAATGACAAAATATTAGTTGTAATATGTTACACTAATAGTCTTGTCATTTTTATTCAAGAAATTTTATCTCAATTAAAATATGTGATGAAGGGTAGCACAATAGGATGGAAGAAAGTTCTATGCTGGATTTGAAAGAGTTTCAAAATTAAAATATTGTGACAGATACTACAACAAAGGCTAAAGTATATCGTTGTGTTGACAACTGATAATAAGCGTATTTTGTGTCAAGGAGTTCTTTATTGAACTTGGTGAATTTCCAAGAATACTGAAACTATGAAGCTACATTTTCACAATGTTAGTAACATCAGTTTAAGCTGAGGAATTAAGGTATCACCGGAACTTGGTGAATTTCCAAGAATGCTAACACTATGAAGCTACATTTTCACAATGTTAGTGACAACAGTTTAAGATGAGGAATTAAGTTTTCACCGATTGACCATATATATAAAAAGCCATCTCATTAGAGAATGAGTGATGCGTGTAGATGCAAAGAACATGCAAATACAATAGGACCTGAACAGTTCAGATCTTTTTGATGATGTTTACCGCATGCGAAGCATGGTAATAACACAGGTACGCCATATGTGTTAAAGTGCTTACAGACTAGATTATTGACTCTAGTGCAAGTGGGAGACTGAAGGGAATATGCCCGAGAGGCAATAATAAAATGGTTATTATCTTATTCCTTATTTATGATGAATGTTTATTTCTCATGCTAGAATTGTATTAACCAGAAACGTTGATACATGTGTGCTTAATAAACAAACAATGGTTCCTAGTAAAGCCTCTCTTTTAACTAGCTCGTTGATTAATAGATGATCAAGGTTTCCTGATCATGAACATTGGATGTTGTTAATAACGGGGTCATGTCATTAGAAGAATGATATGATGAACATATACCCAAAGTGTATATAGCAATGCGATCAAGTCATTTAGTTTACATTGTTATATCAAACATACGAAGTAACTTATTCCTTAGACCATCAGATCATGTCAATCGCTGATACCGGAAGGGTGCTTTGATGTCATCAAACGTCACACCGTAACAGGGTGACTATAAAGGTGTTGTTAAGTATTCGGAAAGTATTAGTTGAGGATCATGGATCAAGAGTGGGATTTGTCCATCCAAATGACGGAGAGATATACTCTAGGCCCTCTCGGTGATATCACATTGAAACTGCTTGCAAACATGTGATATGATCACAAGGATGTTATGTCACGGGAACGAGAAAAGAGTACTTGTCGGTAACGAGATTGAACAAGGTATGGTTGATACCAATGATCGAATCTCGGACAAGTAAAATACCGCGAGACAAAGGGAATAGTTCACGACGTTGTTGGTTCACACGATCACGAGAGTCATCGTTGAATATGTAGGAGTCATCACGGATCTCCAGATCCCGATGTTGATTATTGATCAGAGAGGAGTCTCGATCATGTCTATCTTATTCGCGGACCGTAGGGTGACACACTTAAGGTTCGATGACGCGTTTGAGAGTATACGAAATATCGAAGAATATTTTGGGCAGCACCGAAATTGTTTCGGGGAAAATTGAAATAGTTCAAGGGGTTTTTCGTCGAATGGTTGTTAATAGAATTAATAAATGATTCGAGGGGCTATATGCAAAAGTTTGTTAATAGTATTAACAAATGATGAAATAAAGAAATAAAAATGTTTTATTTATTTATTAAAAGAAAACCTTTGGATTTTCCTAGTGGGAAATAATGGGAAAATGAGTGGAAGTGAGTGGAGTGTCCACTCACATGATGAGTGAAGAGGTGGGGCACACCCATGGGCTGGCCGCACCACCCTTGGGCTGCCTCCCCCCTCTCCTATAAAAGGAGGGTGAGAGCTCTCCCCCCTTCACACACTTGCCCACTCCTTTCTCCCTCCACCCGTTGTTCCATTCCATGGTCTTCGGCTTGGCGAAGCCCTGACCGTGGGATTCATCATCACCACCACGCCGTTGTGCTGCTAGAGTTCCGAGGGATCCTCTACTTCCGCGACCCGCTGGATCGAGGGAACAGAGGTCGTCATCAACCGCGCGTTTGACCGATCACGGATGCACCGCCGGATTGCGGTGCACATCTTCTCGCTATCGGGGTCGGTGTGAGTACGACTACGCCAACAACGAGTTTTGATCTCGTACCACTTTGAGTCTTCGAGGGTGTGTGTTCTCCTTAACCCTCTCGTTGCCCATTGCACTTCGTCTTCTAGATTAGATCTTGGACTTTCGGGTGTCTCTCGTGTAGGAAATTTTTTGTTTTCTATGCAACGACCCCTTTAGAACACTCGGCTCCTCAAGAGGACTCCGAGTTTCCCCTTCCAAGTCAATCCAGCCAGCCTAATATGCCTGCTACAGACGCGTGGGAAAGGGCGGAGAATGAAGAAGGCAGACCTTCACTTACCCAGCAGGTCGAGCCAATCCTGCACTTTGGCAATAAGTTTAAGGTAACGCAAGAGGCTTGCTTTGATGAGCACGAGTACATGCATCCGTGGGAAAAAAAGCAGTTCGCCCGAGCCCCCTTGATTCGTCCCTGGCCAAAAGGCGGGCTAATTGTCCGGAATAATTGTGTATTCTTTCCTCGTCAGGTTATCCAAGACGGGATCCACCATATGGGGATTTCTTTCTTGGAATATGCCAAGGAATTCATAGAAATGCTGAGAGGTTTGCAAAAACATAGCTAGGTAATATATCTAGCCCCCAAGTATTTAAGACAAAAGCATACTGTTTGTATTGATACTTGCCATCTTTGCCTGCTCGTTGTTTTCTAACAATTCTTTTCCTTTGTATGCTTTTCAGTAAACTGCCGAAACCATTAACGTGGAAGTTTTTGACAAACTTACCATGAAGAACCAAGAGGTGAAATCTCTTCTTGGAATTCTGAATGAAAAAGACTCGGAAATTTCCGAGATTCAGAACCAGCTGAAGGAGAGTGTCGGTAAGTATCTTACCCTTTCCTTGTATTATGATTCTGAGCTTGCGAATTTCCCTAAAGTATTGTTTTCTCTTTTCAGCCTCTTTAGCCAAGGCCAAGCAGATTGATGAAGACGCTGGGAATCCCTAGAACATGATCAAAGAAAATTCAGATCTTTAAAAAATCAATGTAAAGCTTCAGAAAGATTTGGAGGAAAGCCAACTGGCTTTAGGATTATCCGATTCTCGGGCTCATCGCAAGTCGAGAAAGATAAGAGGACAATCCAGGATCTCGAATCGGCACTCCACCACCGACTTGAAGAAGTTGCTGAAATGGGAAAGATTCTTGGTAAGCTTTTACGGTCTTTTACCAAGTTTTACTTTTGTTTTACCGAATGCATTCCTTTTTCCCTTCTGGATTTCTCATATTTTCTCCTTTGTTTTTATAACAGAGGGAAATCCTCTCATCTCTCGGGCCGATCGGATCCAGGCTTTCGGGACGTTCCTCGCCGAGCTAAAGAAAGACGGAATGCTACTTATCAGTAAGTGCATTCCGGATAAAATTGATGAGTTCTCGGAGGCTAGAAAGCTCCCGGAAGCATTCGCTGAAGTCGCCAATCAGCGCGAAAGCTGGCTCAAGTCCGCCGCCCGTGGTGGTGTGCGCATGGACTTAGGGATCATGAAAATGCATTACACAACCGCCAAGTCTTGGCGCGTCGCCACCTGTATTTCTACGGGATATACCGACAGTCAAAGGGAGGAAATATTTGTGTCTATCAAAGGGCATGTTTCCAAGATGGCCCGGATGGTCTCTACCTCGACATTCTACCCGGAGGAAGAAATTTCGTCAGCTCTAGAGAATCCGAGTGATAGAGACGAGGATTAGGATGACAACTTCATGGATGCCGCCTGAACCTGCGTAGCCATTAGTCAATAGAGTGAATTACTATTCTTATGATGTAACACTCATGTGTAATGCATTCTATCTTTTGTGCTATATCTTTTGCAGTAAAATTTAGCTTTGGAAGTTTAATAGTTTCAACTCCTTTTCTTCTAAGTACCCTGGTTTGCATGCTTTGACTTTTCTTATTATTTAAGCGTTTCCAAAAGGTATGCAATCTTCATGCCAAGTGACCGGGCTAAGTAACCAATCAGTCGGAAACTCGGAATCATGCATTATACTTTGGCGCTTTACTTACTAGATCAAGTGACCCAACAATACAAACAATCAGATAACACTTAGGAATAATAAGGAATATGAACTATAGGCGCACGGGCACAATCTGGTGGTCTATAGCCTACTTAGGCCAAAAGCATTCAGTTTTATAACTCCGAGCTCGTAGGCACAATTCGGGTTCGCATTGAAGCAAATTGAAAGATCATTGGGAAATAGAAAAAAAGGAAACATGCTTTGGATAAAAAAGACAGACAAAACAAAAGGCATGCGTTTCCGAAAACTTTAATTCATGTTCTTGGTAATTTTTACATAGAATTGAAGTAAATATAGAAGGGACGTAACTGCTGGATACTCCAGGGCATGTTTGTCTCCCCTAGTTCTACATCTATGCTTCATTTCCTCTTGTGACTCGAGTTTTTTGGGTCATCTTCTATGTCCCGAATATCTACAAGGTAATATGACCCATTTTTCATAGCCTTACTAATAACAAACGTTCCTTCCCAGATTGGGGCTAGCTTCTGCTTTCTATCCTGTACCAACCATAGCGCTAAGTCACCTTCTTTAAAAGATCGGTGTTTGATTTGCCGTCTATGATATCGTCGTAAACCTTGCTGATAAATGGCGGATCTTTGCAACACAAGTTCTCGGTCTTCTTCTAAAAGATCGACGACATCTGATGGCGTGTAGTTGAGGCCCTTGTGGGCAAACCCCAAGATAAAGGTTGTGAAGAGTGCAGCGACATGTTTTACCTCAGAAAAGAAACCAAGATTGAATCGACTAGTAGGAGGACAAGCAACCTTTGAAGGTTGATGCAGCTGAGGTGGCAAGGCGCACTGCTGGTTCAGCAGCAACGTGGAACCTACACAACATAATCAAATCACTTTACCCCAACAAAGCAGTGAGGTTGTCAATCTCACCAGTTTTGCTGAACACAAAGAGGTTAAGCGTATGGTGTGGAAAACAGTAGAAACAATATGGAAGCAATAGGTGTTTTATCAGTATGAGGAAAATGGACCGGGGTCCATAGTTCACTAGTGGTGTCTCTCCGTGAAAGATAAATAACATGTGTGGTGAACAAATTACAGCTGGCAATTGACAGAAATGAAGGCTGCACCGTAGTGCATATGCAAGACATAAAAATTATTATGTGATTCATGCGGGCATTACAACAAGATACATAGACCGCCATCCAACTACATCTATGACTAAAAATCCACCCTCCAAATATCATCCGAACAAACTTTGGGTATTAAGTTGCAAGCAACAAATAATTGCATTAAGCAATGTGTGTAATGTAAACGATAAATTCAACCTTAGACAAAGCATTTTTGTTTTCTCCCTAATGGCAATAGCACATCCTCCATCCTTCACGTTTCTGTCAATCAAGCACAGACGCAAAGGATATGAACCCACTATCGAGCATAAATACTCCCTCTTGGAGTTACTAGCATCTACTTGGCCAGAGCATCTACTAATAACGGAGAGCATGCAAGATCATAAATAACATAAGCATGAAGATAACATGATAGATTGATAATCAAAAGACATAGCATTCCTCATTCATCAGATCCCATCAAACACAACATGTAGCATTACATAAAGATGATCTTGATCATGTGAGGCAGCTCACGAGATCTAAACATGAGGTACAAAGTGGAGAGAGACACCATCTAGCTACTGCTATGGACCCGTAGTCCAGGGATAAACTACTCACGCATCACTTCGGACGAGGGAATGGTGGTTTAGACCCCTCCGATGATGAATTCCCCTTCCGGCAGGGTGCCGGGGAGAGCTCTAGAACCCTCCCGATCTCGGGATGACAATGACGGAGTCCTCGGATGTTTCTTGGGTAAAAGTCGTCTATGTTTAGGTTTTACCTCTTGGGGGGAATAAATAGGCGAAAGGGCAAAGGCGGTGGAGGCCTGAGGGCCCCACACCACCCCATGACGCGGCCAGGGGGCGCGTCGCCCTATGGTGTGGGGCCCCTGTGCCCCCCCTCCGAGTCTCTTCGGTACTCCGTGGAACCTTCGGGAATTCTAAGACTTCCGGGCTTCGAATATGTCAATTCCTAGAATATTTCCAGACCAACTTTTCTAAAATTAAAAAAAACATAAAACAGGGACCTGGCTCTATGGCATCTTGTCAATAGTTTAGTCCAAAAAATCGATAAAATGACATAAAGTGTATACCAAACATGTGGGAAACAATAAGAGAACAACATGGAACATCAGAAATTAAGGATACGTTTATGACGTATCAACATCCCCAAGCTTAGTTCCTACTTGTCCTCGAGTAGGTAAACGATAAAAACACATAATTTCTAAGGTGGCATGCCACGAACATAAACTTGATTATCGATAATGTAAAAGCATATGTAACCTGAGATCATAGAACTTTAACACAAGCATGATAAATAAAAATTTAGTAGTAAAGCATAGAAATCACCTTGCATCATGAGAAGTAACACAAATAAAAGATCATGAATAACAATGCATTGAAAGTTATACGTTTGTTTCAAGTATAGAGAAATCATGGCAAAGTGATATTTCGCTAGTCCTTAAGAGTGGGGCAAAATAGAAATGCCAGGACACCTTCAAAGTTCATGAGGAATACTAGAACAAATAATTAGAGAACAAGCAATAACACATATGAATCAATTAATAATGTTTTTGGGACAAATGCACATAAAATTCAGAATGGAAAATATGCTCTCTCAACCTTCCCCGAGGGAAGCATGGATCACTCATGTGCTAGATCTTCTATTTTATTAAATAGAGGTATAAAATGTTTGATACTCCTCCCATCCATCTTACACAAACCATGGCTAACCGAATCCTCGGGTGACTGCCAACAATCACATACCGTGGAGAAGTGTCTATATTTAGGGAGGTGTATGCTAATGTCAGCGAATGGTAAACAGACAATACAATACGTCACAAGACAAGTAGACTTCACAAGATTGGCTCTCATATGAAGGACGCAGCTGGTGTAGAAGGTCATCCCTCTTTCTCTTTTGTTTATACAATTATTCTTTGATTGATAAATCAGGGGTAAAAATAGTGAAGTGAATTTGTGTTATTAATTTGGGTCTGCGCACACCGCTGCCAGCTCTTCTATCAAGTGGATAAGAGGATGAAGCCACTAGTAAAGGGTGTGAAATCCAATCAACAAGTGAGATAAAGATTCTCTATTTACGTCCTCATGAGAAAAACCTGGAACACAAAACAGGAGTAATTTTGAAGGTTTTAAAGATAACACATGAGAAATTTACTTGAAGTGGCAGTTAAATACCACATGTAGGTAGGTATGGTGGACACAATGGGAAAATTTTGGATTTGGGGAGTTGGATTGCACGACTAGAGCTCATACTCAGTACAAATGGAGGCTCGCAAAAGACTGGTAGCGACAAATCAAGAGAGCATAAGAGCCATAATCATGCATAGCGACATAAACATCATTAATCAAAGCATAAGTGGTACCACAAGTTCAAAAACTAAATGATCATGGAGTCATAAACATGGTGTGAGCATGCGCCAAGTCAATCAAATAAAACATTCAAAGGAGAATACCACAAATTTATGCTCCAATATGACAAGAACAACTCATGATTCTTTCAATGGCACATTGAACACTCTCAGCTATTTGAGGCTAATCATGGTACTCAATAACCAAAAGGCTTTAGAACTAAAATAACATCTAGCATGATATGAAAAAGTCTAGCCACAGTCTATACAAGCTTCTACGTGCATCGTTAAAAATTCTACTTCAAGCAGCAGTTTCTTTTCCCAACAAGCACCATACAACACATGCTTTAACAAAAACTCTCTAAATGCTACAGCAAGCAAACATGTGAGTAATCACATAACACTACTAAAACTAACAGCTCTGTAAAAGAGATGCAATGAAAACAAGAGATAAACAAGAATTTGTGTAGCAACTAAGAAGAAAAACTAAGAATACTAACATAACAGGTATTCAAACGAAAAAGCAGAGCCTGAATCTTTCCCAAACAAAGAATGCTATGTTTTAATGATATTATTGCAGAAAGGTAAACAAAAGAAAACAAAAGAAAGTAAAATAAAAACAAACAGACGCTCTAAGTAAACTTCATATGATGTGACCGAATAAAAATATATAGTTTCAATAGAAGTGACCTAATAGATGGTTGATGAAGAAGGGGATGCCTTGGTCATACCCAAGCTTATATGCTTGAATATTCTAAAAATATGCTTGGATGAACCACGGGGTATCCCCAAGCTTTGACCTTGCACTCTTCTTGATCACATATATCACCCTCTTCTCTTGACCCTTGAAAACTTCATTCACACCACACTCAAAGAGTAATTCGCATTAGAGGGTTAGTGCAACAGTTAAGAAAACATTGGTTCTGTATGGAACAAGTTCTATTGATACTTTCAAACATAAGCTACGGCCACTGATGTTTCGTGAAGCAAAGAAATCCGCTTTACATCGCAAAAGAGCTAATGCAAGAAAAATAGCAGAATCTGTCAAAACTAGAATAGTCTGTAAAGACGAATTTTTTCGAGGCACTTACATTGCTCCGTTCGAATAACTTAAAGAACAATAAATTTACGGAATTAGCCGAGGAATAAGCACAAGAAGTTTCAGGTCATTTTAATTTTTATGTGAATTATACGATTTTTTACGGTGGACGGCAGAAATCTGTTTGCTGGACAGAAATCGGAAAACTAACTGCAACTCTCGTCAGAAACCTTACTTGGCACTACTAAAACATGAAATAAAGATACAAATGAGTTTCTACATAAGTATACAACCCCTTGACTCAAAGAAAACAGAGAAAAACAAAGCAAAAAAAATAAACCCAAGAAGTGCTTTTCTTTAACGCCTTTTAGCTAGGCCCAGAAAAGTGGAATCAAGTGTTTTCAAGTGAAGAAGCATCCAAATTGTAACTTGTTTGAATAATGGAATCTAAAGGCAACTTAATTATCTTTCTAGGAAAGTGTTCCATACCTTTCTTGAGGGGGAACTGAAATTTAATATTCCCCTCTTTCATATCAATAACAGCACCAACAGTTCTAAGAAAAGGTCTTCCCAAAAAACTTGGACAAGAAGCATTGCATTCAATATCCAAGAAAAAAAATCAACGGGAAAATATTATTATTAACCATCATAATAACATCATCAATTCTCCCCAAAGGTTTCTTTCTAACATTATCAATAAGATGAATATCCAAATAACAAGGTTCCAAAGGTGGTAAATAAAGAATATCATAGAGTTTCTTGGGCATAACAGAGATACTAGCACCAAGATCACATAGAGAATTGCAATCAAAATCATTCACTTTTATTTTAATAATGGGTTCCCAACCATAATCTAGATTCCTAGGGATAGAGGCTCCACATCTTAATTCATCCTCTCTTATTTGCATGAGACCATTTGTAATATGTTTTGTGAAAGCCATATTCATAGCACTAGCATTAGAACAACTAGAAAGCTTTTGCAAGAACTTAATCACTTCAGTTATGTTACAATCATCAAAGTCAAGATCATTTTTATCAAATATAATGGGACCATCGTCTCCCATGTTTCTAAAAAATTTAGCAATATTATCAGAGCATTTTTAGCACTTTCAGGCAATTTTGCATTTTTAGTAGCAGAAGTGGGAGTGTTTCCAACGACAATTAATTTACCATTGATAATAGAAGGTTTTCTAGCATGAGAGGCTTAATTTTTACTAGTGGTGGTAATGGTGCAAACATTAGCTATATTATTCTTTCTAGCTATTTCATCTTCTTTTTCCCACCTAGCATGCAATTCAGCTAACACCCTAACATTATCATCAATTTGAATTTGGATAGCATTTAAATTTTTACTTTCTTTAACATCATGAGGAATGACCTTTAGTTTCATAAAATCAACATCAAGAGCAAGGCTATAAACTTTAGAAGCAAGGACATCAATTTTGCCAAAATTTTCCTAAACAGATTTATTAAAAGCAGTTTGTGTACTAATACAATTTTTAAGAATGATCTCGAGTTCAGAGGGTACACTTTTATTGTTGTTGTAGGAATTACCATAAGAATCACTGCTATTGGGAGGATATGGCATATAATTGTTGCTATCAAAATTATTCCTATAAGCATTGTTGTTGAAATTATTACTTTTAATGAAGTTCACATCAACATGGTCTTCTCGAGGAACCAAAGAGGCTAAAGGAACATTATTTGGATCAATAGGAGCATGGCCATTAACAAGCATAGACATAATATCATCACGTCTATCACTCAAAGAGGAGGTTTCTTCAACAGAATTTACCTTCTTACCAGTTGAATCTCTCTCAGTATGCCATTCAGAATAATTTACCATCATATTATCAAGAAGCTTTGTTGCTTCCCCCAAGGTCATGGGCATAAAGGTTCCTCCAATAGCTGAATCCAGAAGGTTTCTTGAAGAAAAATCAGTCCTACATAAAAGGTTTGGATAATCATCCAAGTAGTCAGTCCATGAGTGGGACAATTCTTTACTAAAGATTTCATTCTTTCCCAAGATTTAGCAACATGCTCATTATCAAGTTGCTTAAAATTCATAATGCTACTTCTTAAAGATATAATCTTAGCAGGAGGATAATATTTTCCAATGAAAGCATCTTTACACTTAGTCCAAGAATCAATACTATTTCTAGGAAAAGATAGCAACCATTCATTATCTCTTCCTCTCAAAGAGAAAGGAAACAATTTCAGTTTCATAATATCTCCATCTACTTCTTTATATTTTTGCATCTCACATAGTTCAACAAAATTATTAAGATGGGCAGCAGCATCATTAGTACTAACACCAGAAAATTGCTCTCTCATAACAAGATTTAATAGTGCATGCTTAATCTCATAAAAATCAGCAGTAGGAGCAGGTGGAGCAATAGGTGTGCTAATGAAATCATTGTTGTTGGTGCTATCAAAGTCACACAACTTAGTGTTCTTAGGAGTAGTCATTTTAACAAGGCTAAAAATAGAAATAAAACTACAGCTAGAATAAGAACTAATTTTTTTGTGTTTTTGGTAAAGAGAAGCAAACAAGACAAAATAAAATAAACTAAGCAAAACTAAAACAAAGTAAAGAGATTGGAAGTGAGAGACTCCCCTTGTAGAAATTCTCTTCCTCCCAGGCAACAGAGCCAAAAAACTTGTTGATGGCGTGTAGTTGACGCCCTCGTTGTTAAACCCCAAGAGAAAGGTTGTGAAGAGTGCAGCGACAAGTTTTTCTTTAGAAAAGAAACCAAGGTTGAATCGACCAGTAGGAGGACAAGAAATCTCTGAAGGTTGATGCAGCTGAGGTGGCAGGGCGCACTACCGGTTCAGCAGCAACGTGAAACCTACACAACACAATCAAATCACTTTGCCCCCAATGAAGCAGTGAGGTTGTCAATCTCACCGGTTTTGCTGAACACAAAGAGGTTAAACGTATGGTGTGCAAACCAGTAGGAAAATATGAAAGCAATAGGTGTTTTATCAGTATGAGGAAAATGGGCCGGGGTCCACAGTTCACTGGTGGTGTCTCTCCGTGAAAGATAAATAACATGTGTGGTGAACAAATTACAGCTGGCAATTGACAGAAATGAAGGCTGCACCGTAGTGCATATGCAAGACATAAAAATTACTATGTGATTCATGTGGGCATTGTAACAAGATACATAGACCGCCATCCAACTGCATCTATGACTAAAAATCCACCCTCCGAATATCATACGAACAAACGTTGGGTATAAAGTTGCAAGCAACAGATAACATCCTTAGACAAAGCATTGTTGTTTTCTCCCTAATGAAAACATCACATCCTACATCCGTAACGTTTCTGTCACTCGAGCACAGATGCAAAGGAGGCATGAACCCACTATCGAGCATAAATACTCCCTCTTGGAGTTACTAGCATCTACTTATCCAAAGCATCTACTAATAACGGAGAGCATGCAAGATCATAAATAACATAAGCATGAAGATAACATGATAGTTTGATAATCAAAAGACATAGCATTCCTCATTCATCGGATCCCAACAAACACAAAATATATCATTACATAAAGATGATCTCGATCATGTGAGGCAGCTCACAAGATCTAAACATGAGGTACAAAGTGGAGAGAACAACCATCTAGCTACTTCTATGGACCCGTAGTCCAGGGATGAACTACTCACACATCACTTTAGAGGAGGGCATGGTGGTGTAGACCCCTCCGGTGATGAATTCCCCTCCCGACAGGGTGCTTTGGAGAGCTCTAGAACCCTCCCGATCTCGGGATGACGATGACGGCGGCCTCGCGTGTTTCTCTGGAAAAAGTGGTCTATGTTTAGGTTTTACGTCTTGGGGCGAATAAATATGAGAAATGGAAAATGCGGTGGAGGCCTGGGGGCCCCACACCACCCCATGGAGCAGCCAGGGGGCGCGCCGTCCTATGGTGTGGGCATCCTATGGACCCCCTCCGGGTCTCTTCGGGACTCCGTGGAACCTTCGAGAATTCTAAGGCATCCGGGCTTCGAATTTTCCGATTCCGAAAATATTTCCAGAACAACTTTTCTGAAACTAAAAACAGCAGAAAACATGGAACTGGCTCTGTGGCATCTTGTCAATAGGTAAGTCCAGAAAAACGATAAAAATGACATAAAGTGTATAGCAAACATGTGGGAAACAATAAGAAAAAAACATGGAACATAAGAAATTAAGGATACGTTTATGATGTATCAGCATCGTATCGCACACTTTCGGCATCCGAGTTATCGTATGCGTGCACTCTTGGGCTATCATGGATCATGGTCATTGGAAGCACTGCTTCTGCGCCATAGACCAAGAAAAAAGGCATCTTCCCTGTTGATATATTTGGCTTCGTTCGAATACTCCAAAGCACGGAAGGAAATTCTTCTACCCATGCTCCAGCTGCTCTATGAAGAGGAGTTTCGAGTATTGGTGTAGTCCTTGCATGATTGAACTATTCATTCGTTTAACCTGGCCATTTGATTGTGGGTGCGCTACAGATGCAAGATCTAGGCGAATCCCTATTTTCCGGCAATATTTTGCCAGCTCTCCAATTGCAAAGTTTGTCCCGTTATCCGTGATTATGCTATGTGGGACGCCATGTCGCGTGACAATGTCAATGATAAAATTTCTAGCAGTCACACCGTCAAGTTTTTTCTATGGGTTTTGCCTCCACTAACTTGGTATACTTATCTATTGCAACGAGTAGATGTGTGAGTCCGCCTGTTGCAGTCTTGAATAGCCCCATCATATCTAGCCCCCAGACCGAGAACGACCATGTTATGGGGATAGTTTTGAGTGTTTGAGCCGACATATTTGTCTGTTTGGCGTAGTACTGACATCCGGCACATGTGTTAACTATGTGTTCTGCATCTGTCTTGGCTGTAAGCCAGAAAAACCATGCCCGGAATGCTTTCTTAACTATGATTTTTGACTGAGCATGATGTCCGTAATCTCCGGCATGAATTTCTTGCAGAATTTGTCATCCTTCTTCTGGCGAAATACATCGCTGAAATTTTTTGATAGTACTGAGTTTATAGAGGCAACCATTGATTACCGTGTATTCTTTGCATCGGCGTTTTATCTGCCTTTGCAAGACTTTATCTGCTCCATCCGGGAACTTTTGATCAACTAAGAAGTTCAAGTATGGAATTGTCCAATCCGGGTTAACAAACGGTACTTCTATTGACTCGGAAACTAAGGGACAATCAACATCCCCTCCTTTTATTGATGGTTCGTACAGATGCTGGACGAATACACCAGGTGACAATGTTTTCACCCTTTCCGATCCCATTTGGGCTAGAGCACCAATGTTCTAGTTTTCTTCCCTTTTGACGTGATGTACCTAAAATCCTAGAAAGAAAATGGAGAACTCGTCGACTGTTCTCCGATATTCGGCCATTATGGGGCTTTTGGCATCCCATGTCTTATTAAGCTGATGTTGTACTAGATCCCAGTATCCATAGAGAAGTATGTGTTTTATGCCTATTTCTTTTGCAATATGCAAGCCATGAAGCAATGCCTCGTATTCTGCCACATTGTTGATGGCGTTGAAGTGAATTTGTAATACATACTCCATTGTGCTGCCTTTTGGAGATTTCAGCACTACGCCAGCACCAGCGCCTTCCTTCATTTTGGACCCATCAAAATGCATGATTCAATATTCCAACTCTAGCATTGGTGTGTTTTCCATGGCTTCTGTCCAATAAGCTAGAAAATCTGCCAACACCTGGGATTTAATCGACGTCTGGGGTTGGTACTTAATGTCGAACGCGGCGAGATCAATGCCCCATTTGGCTACTCTTCCAGTTGCGTCCGCATTGTTGATAATATCCCCTAGTGGTGCTTTGCTTATCACTGTTATGGAATGTCCTTGGAAATAATGATGTAATTTTCATGCGAAGAATACACCATATGCCATCTTTTCATAATATGGATACCTTTGTTTTGAACCCGAGAATATTTCACTAACGTAGTACACCGGATGCTGATCTGGAATACTTTGTTCATTTTCCGCCTTTCCACGATTATCACTGCACTTATAACCCTGTTTGTTGTTGTAAGATATAGTAACATGAGTTCTTCATCTTTTGGGGATGCCAAAATGGGAGCTTTCATCAAATTTTCTTTCAACTGGGTTAATTCGTTGTCCGCCTCTTCTGTCCACTCAAATTTGTCAGATTTCTTCAACAATTTGTATAATGGCAAAGCTTTATCGCCAAGCCAGCTTATGAACCTGCTTACTGCAGAACCCGTCAATCTTCGGACATCTTTTAGACACGTAGGTCTTTTGATGTTTAAGATTGCTTTTATCTTTTTCAGGTTTACCTCCATTCCTCTATGAGAAACAATAAAACCCAGAAGCTTTCCTAAGGGGACCCCGAATACGCACTTTAATGAATTCAAATTAATTTTGTAAGTGCGGAGATTGTCGAAGGTTTCTCGTAGATCTTCAATGAGCGTGTGCTTTTCCTTCGAAACAACAACAATATCATCCACGTAAACATGAACGCTTTTACCTATTTGATCATGCAAACATCTCTGCATACAAAGCTGCTATGTTGCGCCAGCATTCTTCGGGACAAAAGGCATGATTATGTAATAGTACGTTTCATAGGGTGTTATGAAAGAGGTTTTAATTTGGTCTTCCTCTTTCATACGTATTTGATGATACCCGGAATAAGCGTCCAAAAAGCATAAAAGCTCACAGCCAGCAGTGGCATCTATTATTTGATCGATTCGCGGTAACGCGAACCTATCTTTTGGGCACAACTTGTTCAGACCAGTATAATCTATACACATCCTAAGAATAATACTATCCTTCTTTGGGACTAATACTGGGTTCGCAGACCAATCAGTATGTATAACTTCCCAGATAAAATGAGCTGCTAAAAGCCGGATAATTTCCTTGCCAATAGCCTTCCATCTTCTTCCATTGAAACGACGGAGACCTTGTTTGACGGGTTTTGATCCTAGAATAACCTTCAATTGGTGCTCAGCAAGTTCCCTGGGTACACCTGGCATATCGGTAGGACACCAGGCAAAAATATCCCAGTTCTCACGGAGGAACTTGATGAGCGTGCTTTCCTATGCGTCAGTCATTCCGGGTTCACACAACGACGAATTTTGTTGGGTCCTTGGGATCCAATATGATCTGCTTTGTGTTCTCAGATGCTTTGAAGCTGTCAGCCGAATTTCGGCTTTCTCTTCCTGCCAGCATTTTTGTCGACAAACCCTCTTTGGCCAGCTCCTTCAGCTCTTCCTTCTGTATTACCTATTCAGCACAAAGGGTGTTACCTCTGTCTAGCTCTCGTTTGACATCCTGAAATCTCCTTCAATGGTGATTACTCTGCCTTTTGACCCCGGCATCTTAAGCTTGTTGAAGATGTAGAACGACCTTGCCATGAATTTGGCGAAAGCCGGATGCCCGAGTATTGCATGGTATACACTTTCGAACAGTGCTACTTCAAACAAAATCATCTCCTGGCGGAAGTGTTCCGCCTTTCCGAAGGTTACCTCTAGGGAAATTTCTCCTACGGGCTGTTCTTGCCTGCCAGGAACAATGCCGCGAAAACGCACATTGCTATGCCTGAGCTGGGTTTTGGAGAGGTGCATCTTTTCCAAAGTACTCAAGTACATGATATTGATGCTTGATCCTCCGTCCATCAGCACCCTTTTGATCCTAATGGTGCAGGTATTGCACTCATTGGGAAACCCCAAGACGAAGGTATGATGAGCACAGCGGCAGTTTTCCCTCAGAAAGAAACCAAAGTTTAATCGGCCAATAGGAGGAAGGAGTAACTTCAGAAGGTTGATGCAGTTGAGATGGCAGGACGCACTACCGGTTCAGAAGAAATGTGGAACCTACACAACACAAACAATTCACTTTGCCCCAACGAAGCAGTGAGGTTGTCAATCTCACCGGTTTTGCTGATAACAAAGAGGTTAAATGTATGGTGTGGAAAAACAATATGACAACATTATGAAAATAGTAGCAGCAGTGTGAAACGGTGGAAGCATTATGTATTATCAGTATGAGAAAATGGATCGGGGTCCATAGTTCACTAGTGGTGTCTCTCCATAAAAGATAAATACATATGTGGTGAACAAATTATAGCTGCGCAATTGACAGAAATGAAGGCTGAACCGTAGTGCATATGCAAGAGATAAATATTACTATGTGATTCATGCGGGCATTACAACAAGATACATAGGCCGTCATCCAACTTCATATATGACTAATAATCCACCCTCCGAATATCATCCGAACAAACGTTGGGTATTAAGTTGCAAGAAACAGATAATCGCATTAAGCAAAGTGTGTAATGTAAACAATGTAAACGAAGTAAACACCGTTCTTTTCTCCCTAATGGCAACAACACATCCTCCATCAATCACATTTCTGTCACTCGAGCACAGATGCAAAGGAGGCATGAACCCACTATCAAGCATAAATACTCCCTCTTGGAGTTACTAGCATCTACTTGGCCATAGCATCTACTACTAACGGAGAGCATGCAAGATCAGAAATAACATATGCATGAAGATAACATGATGGATTGATAATCAAAAGACATACCATTCAACATTCATCGGAACCCACCAAACACATCATGTAGCATTACGTAAAGATGACCTCAATCATGTAGGGAAGCTCACCAGATCTAAACATGAGGCATAAAGTGTAGAAGACAATCATCTAGCTACTGCTATGAACCCGTAGTCCAGGGATGAACTACTCACTTATCACTTCAGAGGAGGGCACAGTGGTGTAGACCCCTCCGGTGATGAATTTCCCTCCCGACAGGGTGCCGAGAAGAGCTCCAGAACCCTCCCGGTCTTGGGATGACGATGACGGCGGCCTCAGGTCTTACTAGAAAAAGTGGGATATTTTTAGGGTTGACGTATCGGGGTGATTATATAGGCAAAAGGGCGATGGCGGTGGACACCCAAGGGGCCCACACCTCCTCAAGGCGCAGCCAGGGGGCGCGCCGCCCTATGGTGTGCCCCCATGTGGCCCCTCTCCAGGCCTCTTCGGGACTCCTTGGAACCTTCAGGAATTCTAAGACTTCCGGGATTCTAATTTTCCAATTCTGAGAATATTTCCAGAACAACTTTTCTGAAACGAAAAACAACAGAAAACAAGGAATTGGCTCTGTGGCATCTTGTCAATAGGTTAGTCCCGGAAATCGATAAAAATGACATAAAGTGTGTAGCAAACATGTAGGAAATAACATGAAAACAACATGGAACATCAGAAATTGAGGATATGTTTGTGACGTATCAACATCCCCAAGCTTAGTTCCTACTCGTGCTCGAGTAGGTAAACGATAAAAACACATAATTTCTAAGGTGACATGCTACCAACATAAACTTGATCATCAATATTGTAAAAGCATATGTAATCTAAGATCATATTACTTTAAACACAAGAATGATAGATATAATTCTAGCAATAAAACATAGCAATCGCTTTGCATCATGAGAAGTAACACAAATAAAAGATCATGAATAATAATGCACTAGAAAGATATACGTTTGTTTCAAGCATAGAGATAACATGGCAAAGTGATATTTCGCTTGTCCTTAAGAGTGGGGCAAAACATAAATGCCAGGACACCTTCAAATTTTAGAGGAAGACTAGAACAGATAATTTGAGAACAAACAATAACACAACATGAATCAATTAATAATGTTTCTGGGACAAATGCACATTAAACCCAGAATGGAAACTATGCTCCCTCATATGTGCATAAAGTTAGAAGATGGAGACTCAACATAAAAGTAAAAGAAAGGCCCTTCGCAGAGGGAGACATGGATTACCTCATGTGCTAGAGCTTTATTTTATTAAATAGAGGTATAAAATGTTTGACACTACTCCCAACCATCTTACACAAACCATGGCTAACCGAATCCTCGAGTGCCTGCCAACAATCACATACCGTGGAGGAATGTCTATTTTTTTAGAGAGGTGTATGCTTATGTGAACGAATGGTAAAGAGAAAATACAGTACGTCACAAGCCAACTAGACTTCACAAGAGCGGCTCCCATTGAAGGACGCAACTGGTGTAGAAGGTCACCCTCTTTCTCTTTTGTTTACACAATTACGCTTTGACTGATAAATCAGGAGCGAAAATAGTGAAGAGTATTTGTCTGTATTAATTTGGGGCTGGGCACCCCGCTGCCAGCTCTTATATCAATTGGATAAGCGGATTAATACACTAGTCCAGGGTGTGAAATCCAATCAACAACTGAGATAAAGATTATCTATTCACGTCCTCATGAGCTAAAACAAGAGTAATTTTGAAAGTTTTAAAGGTAACACATGAGCAATCTACTTTGGAGTAGCAGTTAAATACCACATGTAGGTAGGTACGGTGGACACATTCGGCATACTTTGGTTTTTTTGGGAGTTGGATGCATGAGTAGAGCTCATACTCAGTACATGTGGAGGCTAGCAAAAGACAGGGAGCGACAAATCAAGAGAGCAGTAATGGCCATAATCATGTATAGAGACAAAAACATCATTAATCAAAGCATAAGTGGTAACAACAAGTTCAAAAACTAAATGATCATAGAGGCTATTGGTGACTGGTTTGTAGTCATAAACATGGTGTAAGCATGAGCCAAGTCAACCAAATAAAACATTCAAAGGAGAACACCACAAATTTATGCTTCAATATGACAAGAACAACTCATGATGCTTTCAATGGCACATTAAACTTTCTCAGCTATTTGAAACAAATCATGCTACAAAATAACCACCAGGCTTTAAAATTAAAATAACATCTAGCATGATATGAAAAAGTCTAGCCACAGTATATACAAGCTTCTATTTGCATCGTTATAAATTCTACCACATGCAACAGTTTCTTTTCACAACAAGTGTCGAGACATCATAGTAGAATTCATAGACGGGGGTGCCATGAGACTACGGGTAGAGACGTGGGGGGACGTTATTGTGCTAAGGACAAAGACACGGGTTTTTTACCCAGGTTTGGTACGTCGCAATAAAGCGGCGTTCCTACTCCTGCAATCTCACTATTCAGGACTAAAGCCTGTGTATACAAAGTACAATGTGAGGTTCTATTAGCTGCTCGTCAAGGATCAACCTCTCGGCGAGTTAGCCAGTAGCTTCTTTTCTATCTATCATATCTCCCGTCCGGCTTTATATAATAGCCGGGTTAGGGCATACAGAGTAGGAAACCTACAATACTACAGTAATTATTAACTTGGAAAGTAAGGAATCCGCCTTCTACTCCAAGCCAGATCACGTGGGCCGTGATCCGGGTTCTTCTAGAATCCGGCTTCTGTGCGTCAGCTTACTGGGCCGCCCAATGGACCGTAGCCCACTACCATTTGGGCCACCCGGGTAATCCGGCACTTTAGACTACCATCTGATATACCCCTATTCGGTATATATCCGACAGTAGCCCCCAAGAAGGATTAAGACTCCGATTCGCCGTCTTTCACCAAATGCATCTTTTCCGAGAAATATCGGCCTGCAGTCTTGATTCTTCTTTTTCTCCTTAAAGGATATTGTAACGCAAAACTCGGAATCCAGAAAATCCGGCTTTTCTCACACGATCCTTCGCGGAGAAGGAACTTTCTACGTCAGCGCTCTAATCATGCTGACGTAAGGGACGTTTGGGTTTCAAGTAGGAAACCCAGAAACATATCTCTGGCAGATTCTCGCGGGAAACGAGGCAATAGCAATAATCACCCGTCGTTTCATTTCCCGGAATTTCCGGTGAGTGACACGCGTTGAACATCCAACGGTCAAAAGAGCCGTTAGCACGCATCGTGACGGGATTCCGGCTATAAATAGCCGTCTCCATCCTCCGAGCCAACCTTCCGCTTCCACTTTCCAACACCATTTCCAGCGCCCAAAGTCCCTACAGAGCACTTCCCGAGCGCACGGACGCACCCAAGTCCTCACCGGAGCGACCAAGCGCCACCACTTGATGGCATCTCCGTCATCTTCTCCAGCTCGCACTGTCGCCAAGGACATCGACGAAATAATCGACACGATGGACCCGCAGCTGGACTCGCCAGTGCAGGTCTCCGGTGACGAGCCGGCGAAGTCCACGGGCACTGCGGCGGGCGAAGAAAACCCTTCCGCCGCTGCAGTTCTTGCGGGATCTTCCTCCGCGCCTACTCCGCCGTTCGCGCCCGAAACGGTGGAGGAAAAAATCGCGCTCGTTGGTGACGAGCTCGCGGCCGCGGAAGCCGCAGCGTCCGCCGCCGCCGGAGCCAAAGAAGAGGCGGAAACTGCCGGTAACTGGAGTGCCAGCAGTATTCCGCCATCCCTCCTTCCGACAATGGAGAAGGAGGGGCTTTTGGTTAAAGACAAATGGAGGAGCCCGTAAAACGAGTCTGAGCCCATACCAAAAGACGGGGAACACGTTCTCCTTACTTCCCATATTGCAAGAGGTATGGGTTTGCCGCCTTCCGGCTTTTTCTTAGAAGTCCTCAACCATTACAGCGTTCAGCCACATAATCTTCCACCGAAATCCATCCTCTACCTAGCTGGCTTCCAAGCCCTTTTCGAAGGGTATTTAGGAATAGCACCCAGACTAGATTTTTGGCAATATTGCTTTGGAGTAAAGCGTAACCCCACAGAGGGCGTTCTTCCCATCTGCGGGACCATTTTTTTCACTCTTCGGAGATTCAGGGAAGATTGGTACCCAAAGATAAAAACATCCGAATCCGTTAAGTTTTGGACGGGTTCTTTCTTTTACCATCATGACGTCCCGTTTCCCGGGAGAGAAAACGGGGTTCCTCCATTCGTCAATTCCGCCGCCGTTCCTCAAGAGAGTTGGGCAGTTGAAGCAGTGCAAACTTTGCCAGAAGACCTGATGAAGATAAAACGGCGTATCGCCAAACTTACCTCTTCTCAGCCTCCCCTAACTAGAACATACACTGTTTTGTGCTGGTTTGGCCGCCGTATTCAACCTCTCTCTTTCCGTCCCCGACTCCTTTGTGACTATGAAGGGCCAGAAGACGAAATGAGAGGGACGGACAAAGCTTACTCCAAAAGGGATTTCAAGAAACGAGTTAACCAATTGGTCGCTACTCGCGATCAGTACAAAGAAAGTTTGTAAATGCATCACGAGGAAAACCCAGTCCCCAAGGTACACTTTTCCTTGATTTGGGTTTGTCTCAGATTGCTTCTTTTTCCCGGCTTGACCGAGTTTTTTGCCTTCTCCATAGCTCAACGAACTTAAGGGAACTGATCTTGCATCCGACGCCAAACTTGACGAATTGCATGCCAGTTTTTATTGCGGCCGAAAACGTAAGAGGCAAGTGACTCCCGAGGAAGCAGTAAATCTTGACGGAGCTTCTATCGCCGCATCCGGGTATTTTCTGGAGCTTTTTACTTATCATCCCCTTCCGGTTCTTCGAGATATTTATTTCTTGGATGTTTCCTTTTAAGCCTTGCTTCTGTTCCTTTGAAGACAAAGAAGTTGAAGAAACATAGAGCTGCTGCTAGCAAAGGAGAGCCGTCTTCCGCTGCAGTTTCTCCCCCTTTAGCTATTTTCAACAGGGAAGAGAAAACCACGAACCCGGACACACAATTTCGGCAATCCAGCCAGCCTATTGCATCTAACATGGATGCGAGGGAAAGGGCGATACTAGAGATGGATAGAAATACTCGAGCATCTGGGTAGGATGAAACTATTCCCACTTTTGACAAGACTTTCCAGGTAAAGGAAGAACCGTTTGATGAACTCGGATATATTCGTCCAGAAGCTAGAAAATTCTTCGCTCATGCTCCTCTAATCCGTCCTTGGCCACAAGGCGGGATAATTGTCCGAAATGACTTTGTATTTTCACCTTGTCAGGTCATGCAAGACGGCCTTCATCATGTTGGAATTCTTTTTTCTGAATATGTAAAGGAATTCAACGAAACCTTGACAAATTTGCAGGAAATGAGCCAGGTAATATCTCTAGCCCCCAAGCAATTAGTCGAAAGCACGCTATCCACTTAATGCTTCTATCACACTTGTTCTAACTTAAGCGTCTTGCTATCATTTCCGTGTTTCAGCAAACCGCTGATACAATAAACTTGGAAATTTTTAACAAGCTTAACATCAAGAATGAGGAGGTGAAAACCCTTCTATCTATTATTGATGTTAAGGAAACAGAGCTGGCATCGTCTTAGCTACAGCTGTCGGAAACAACAGGTATATTTCAATTCTCTGAAGTTCCTTATCCAGATTTTTACTAAGTACTTTCTCGAGTTTTATTAACTCGGAATTTTGTTCCTTGCTTTCCAGTTGCTTTGGCTAAGGCCAAGGAAATAGCTGAAGATGCCGACAATGTCGCGAGTCTCCGCCAGGAGAATTTGGACCTTCATAAGGAGCTTATGAAGGTTCAAAAGGATCTGGAGGCCAGCAATCTGGCCCTTGGGATTGCTCAATCCAAGGCCTCCCAGCAGGCGGACAAGGACAAGGCTACTATCCAAGATTTGGAGAATGCCTTAATCCTGCGCCTGGAGGAAGGCTCCGAGATGGACAAGATTCTCGGTAAGTTATCAACATTTACCGGTTTTTCCATGGCTTGTCTTATTTCTTTGCTTTTTCACTAACCTTTTGGTTGTTTTGTCTGAAAAACAGGAGATAGCCCAGATCTTACTCGGATTGAGAAAATCCGAGCTTTTGGGAAGGTATGGACTGCGATCAGAGCTGCAGGTATGCAGCTGGTCAACAAGTTCCTTCCCGCAAGAACTGGGGAATTCTCGGAAGTTGAAAAACTTCCGGAAGCTATCCTGGAGGTGGCGGAATCCAAGGATTCCACCTTGCGCTCTGCAGCACGGGGTGGTGCACGCATGGCTTTAGGCCTTATGCGTATGCATTACCCCAGTGCCAAATCTTGGCGCGTGGCGTCCGGTATCCCCCTTGGATATTCGGAGACCCAGCGGACCACCATCTTTGACGAGATCAAGGGTCACGCCACCAAGATTGCCTCTATGGTGAACATCTCCATAACCTACCCAGAAGAGGATATTCCCGAAGCCCCCGAGAATGACAGCAATGACGAAGACTCGAATGCCTGAAGGATTCTTCATAACCTGGATGGTGGAAATAGAAAATAGAAGCATTAGTGCACTTTACAATGTAACTTATATTGTAATGCTTCTATTCTTTTGTATGAACAAGAACTCCGCCTTTTGCAGTTAATTATGAAATTCTTTGCAAGTTTTCCGGGTTTAGTATTCCTTTATCTTCTAAGTTCTCTGGTTTACGTGCTTTAATTGTCCTTAGTGTTTGAAATGGCTCAATAGTACTTTTAATCTTCATGCCGAGTTACTGGGTAAAATCAATCAGTTTAAACTCGGAAACATGAATCGTACTAAGGGCATTTTTACTAACTAGCTCCAGTGACCCAACACATAAACAATCAGATAATGCTTAGAGAATAGTAAGGCATTTTTTGAATGAAACTCAGGCACACAGGCACAATCCAAGTTTTCTTTAGCCCTTTGTAGGCTGAAAATCATTCAGTTTTTAAACGCCGAGCACGGAGGCACAATTAGGGTTAACATTGAGTATTTTGTAAGATCATTGGGAAATAGATAAGGTGGAATCATGTTTTGCACTGTAATAAACTTGTAAAAAACATGGATATAAGAATTCCGACAACTTTATTTCATGATCTCAAAGATGTTTACATAAAAATTGAACTAAGTATAGAAGGGACGTAACTGTTGGATGCTCCAGGGCCTCTTTGTCTCTCCTAGTTCATCATCTATCTTTCTCTTTCTTTTGCGATTCGGCTTCTCGGGATCATCTTCCGTATCGCGAATGTCTACAAGATAATATGATCCATTCTTCATGGCTTTACTGATGACAAATGGTCCTTCCCATACTGGGGCCAGTTTGTGCTTTCTTTGCTGCACCAATCTTAGCACTAGAGCACCTTCTTTAAAAGAATGATGCCTGATTTTCCGACTATGATAACGTCGTAAACCTTGCTGGTAGATGGCGGAACTTTGAAGCACAAGTTCTCGTTCCTCTTCTAAGAGATCGACGGCATCCTGTCGTGCTTTTTCGGCATCCGAGTCATCGAAAGCCTGCACTCTTGGGCTATCATGGATCATGTCCGTTGGAAGGATTGCTTCCGCACCATAAACTAGGAAAAACGGGGTTTGCCCGGTTGACCTGTTTGGTGTTGTTCGAATACTCCAAAGCACGGAAGGTAGCTCTTCTACCCATGCTCCAGCTACTCTGTGAAGAGGAGATTCGAGTCTTGGACGTATTCCTTGTAAGATTGAGCTATTCATTCTTTCAACCTGTCCATTGGATTGCGGGTGTGCCACAGATGCGAGATCTAGGCGAATTCCCGTTTGTTGGCAGTATTTTGCCAACTCTCCAATAGAGAAATTTGTCCTGTTGTCGGTTATTATGCTGTGTGGAACGCCGTATCTCACGACTAAGTCAATGATGAAATTTCTGGCAGTTACACCGTCAAGGTTTTTGATGGGTTTAGCCTCCACCCACTTGGTATATTTATCCACAGCTACTAGTAGATGTGTGAGTCCACCTCGCGCAGTTTTGAATGGTCCCATCATATCTAGCCCCTAGGCCGCAAATGGCCATGTAATAGGGATAGTTTTGAGTGCTTGGGCTGGCATATTAGTCTGCTTGGCGTAATACTGACACCCTGCACACGTATTTACTATGTGCTCAGCGTCTGTCTTGGCTGTCAGCCAGAAAAACCCGGCACATAATGCTTTTTTGACTATGCTTTTTGATTCAGCATGATGTCCGCAATCTCCGGCATGGATTTCTTGCAGGATTTCACGTCTTTCTTCTGGTGAAATGCATCGCAGAAAAATTCCGGAAATACTGCGTTTATACAGGCAATTGTTAATTACCGTGTATCCTTTGCATCGACGCTGGATCTGTCTTTGCAAGACTTCGTCTGCTCCTTCCGGGTACTTATGATTAACTAAGAAGTTTAGATATGGGATTGTCCGATCCGGGTTAACGAGAATGACTTCAATTGACTCGGAAGCCAGAGGATAATCAACATCTCCACCTTTTATCGATGGTTCGTACAAATGTTGGACGAATACTCCTGGTGGTAGGATTTTTACCCTTTCTGATCCCATGCGGGCTAATGCATCCGCGTTCCAATTTTCTTCCCTTTTAACATGGAGCACTTCGAATCCGAAAAAACAAATGGCAAACTCGTCCACCGTTCTCCGGTATTCGGCCATTATAGGGCTTTTTGCGTCCCAAGTTTGGTTGAGCTGGTGATGTACCAAATCTGAGTCGCCGTAGCACAGAATGCGCTTGACACCTATTTCTTTTGCAATATGCAAGCCATGAAGCAGAGCTTCGTATTCTGCCAAGTTATTGCTGGCGTTGAAGTGTATTTGTAATGCATACTCTATTGTATCTCCTTTAGGGGATTTTAAAACTACACCAGCTCCAGCGCCCCCTTTCATCTTGGATCCGTCAAAGTGCATGATCCAATACTCGGACTCCGGCATAGGTGTTTTCTCCATTGCTTCCGTCCAGTCGGCGACAAAATCTGCCAAAACCTGGGATTTTATTGCCGTCCTTGACTGATACTTAATGTCGAACGCTGCTAGCTCGATGCCCCATTTGGCTACTCGGCCAGTCGCCTCCGCATTGTTTATTATATCCCCTAGTGGTGCTTTGCGTACCACTGTTATGGAATGTCCTTGGAAGTAATGGCGGAGTTTTCTAGATGCGAAAAATACGCCATATGCCAGTTTTTTATAGTGTGGATACCTTTGTTTGGATTCGGAGAAAACTTCACTTATATAATATACCGGATGTTGGTCTGGTATACTCTGTTCTTCCTTCTTCCGTTCCACGACAATTACTGCACTAATAACCCGGTTTGTAGCTGTAAGGTACAACAACATGGGTTCTTCGTCTTTTGGGGATGCCAAAATCGGAGCTTTCATCAAAGTTTCCTTCAATTGGGCTAATGCTGCATCTGCCTCTTCTGTCCACTCGAATTTGTCGGATTTTTTCAACAACTTGTAGAGTGGTAAGGCTTTATCCCCCAGCCAACTAATAAATCTGCTGACGGCTGCAGCGGAACCCGTCAATCTTTGGACATCTTTTACACACGTAGGTTTGGAGATGTTTAAGATTTCTTTGATTTTTTCTGTGTTTACTTCTATTCCTCTGTGAGAAACGATGAAACCCAGAAGTTTTCCTGAGGGAACCCCGAATACGCACTTTGATGGATTTAACTTCATCTTGTAAGTGCGCAAATTTTCGAAGGTTTCTCGCAAATCCTCAAGGAGCGTATCTTTTTCCTTGGTAACGACAGCAATGTCATCTACGTAAACGTGGACATTTTTGCCAATCTGACTATGCAGACAACGTTGCATGCAACGCTGGTAAGTTGCACCTGCATTCTTCAGGCCAAATGGCATGGTTATGTAATAGTACGTCCCATAAGGGGTTATAAAAGAAGTCTTAATTTGATCTTCCTTTTTCATGCGTATTTGATGATACCCGGAATATGCATCCAAAAAGCTCAGATACTGCAGTGGCATCTATTATTTGATCGATTCACTGTAACGCGAACCTATCTTTTGGACACAGTTTGTTCAAGCCGGTGTAATCTATACACATCCTAAGGGCAGTAGTATCTTTCTTCGGCACTAATACCGGATTTGCAGACCATTCAGTGTGTATAACTTCCTGGATGAAATCTGCTGCTAAAAGCCGGATAATTTCCTTGCCAATAGCCTTCCGTCTTCTTCTGTCAAATCGACGGAGACCTTGTTTGACGGGTTTGGAACCTGGAATTACTTTAAGTTGATGCTCAGCAAGTTCCCAGGGTACGCCTGGCATGTCAGCTGGACACCAGGCAAAAATATCCCAGTTCTCACGGAGGAACTTGATGAGCTTGCTTTCCTATTTGTCGGTCATCCCAGTTCCCACTACGACGAATTTTGTCGGATCTTTGGGATCTAGGATTACCTGTCTTGTGTTCTCGGAGGCCTTGAAGCTATCTGCTGGCTTCCGACTTTCTTTTCCTGCCGGCATTTCTGTCGTCGATACCTCTTTGGCCAGTTCCTTCAACTCTTCCTTTGCTATGACCTTCTCATCGCAAAGGGCGTTTTCTTTTTCCAGCTTGTTTGCCAACTTGAAGTTGAACGTACAACGACGTCGCCTAGAGGGGGGGTGAATAGGCGATTAAAACTTTTCCGGTTAATGCTTGCTAAATGCGGAAATAAACTAGGTGTTTAAATTAACAAGCATACAACCTAAATATTCTAGGGTCAACTAGATGAACCAACAACTTATGCTAAGCAAGACAAGTAACAAGGTGATAGCAAGATATATAAATTCAAGCTCGAAGGCTATCACAATGTAAATTGCATAAGTAAAAAAGCTCGGGTATAGAAATAACCGAGGCACACGGAGACGAAGATGTATTCCCGAGTTCCTCCCACAAAGGGGAGTACGTCTCGTTGGAGGGGTGTGAGCTCACCACGAAGGCCTACTCAACTCCACAAAGGCCTCACCCTATTCTCCGATGAACCCCACCACAAAGGCCTAGTTCACCTTCCACTATTGGCAACCTTCAAACCTGAGGCACGCATCCACAACTCAATTGGAGGCTCTCGGTGTCACCACAATCTTGGGGCACGCATCCACAACTCAATTGGAGGCTCCCAAGAACACCACAAGTCGTCTTGGGTCCAAGACCCAAGAGTAACAAGCTCACAAACTTTCAACTTCCACGAATCCTCGTGGAGAGAGCAAACCGATGCAACCGATGCAAATGGCAAGAGCACAAGTGCTCAAATCCTTCACTCTCAAATTCCAACAAAGCAACAAATGCTTATGGGGGAATAAGAGAGGAAGAACAATGGAGGAGAAACACCAAGAACTCCAAGATCAAGATCTACTAAGTTTCCCTCACTAAGAAGGAAGATGGATTGGTGGAAATGTAGATCTAGATCTCCTCTACCTTCTCCCTCAAAGATATGCAAGAATCATAGGAGGGATTGGGAGAGGGGCAAGCTTTCCAAGGTCAACAATGGTGGGGGAGAGGGAGAAAAACGTGCTTGGAAGACTTGGGGACCAATGGGGAAGAAAGCCCCCTTAAATAGGTCCCCAAGAAAACTAGCCGTTTGAGCAGGAATTTGGGACCGGAATATCCGGTCCAAGTTTGGACCGGAATATCCGGTCTGAAGATCTGCTCGAAACCTGTTGACTTTAACCGGAATATCCGGTCCCCTTTGAATAATCCGGAACCAATAATCCGGTCAACTCCAGTGTGAAATATGGTCTGAAAACTGCCCAAACCGGAATATCCGGTATGCCCCGAATAATCCGGTTCAAATAATCCGGTTCACTCCAGAAGGTTTTGACTCCGGTCCTTAGCCGTTTTCGAGCAAAAACTCCACAACCGGAATATCCGGTTGCCTGGAATAATCCGGTTAGAAGTTCTGAAACAGAGAGGCTGAACTAGAAACCCCATAACTTTTGCAAATGAACTCCGAACGAGGTAAATCCAATTGCATTGGAAAGATAACAGCAAGGAGTATCCAAATAAAGTATGGAGAAGTTACCACACATGGAAGGTGTGGGAACATTCTCAAAGACGAACGGAATATTTTCACCACCGAAAACGCAACAAGTTTTTCTTACGAAATCCGTTTTCGAGAAACCAAGGCTTGTCATGAAGATCACGACAAGCACTAAAACCCAAAGGAGACAAAAGCCAAATAAGAACCAAGAAACATGATATGCAAAGTATGCAAAGGTTTGAGCTCTCCATAACGATTCGATCGAGTTACTCACTTGAGAGCCCCTCTTGATAGTACGACTATCTATCCTATAACCCGGTCTCCCAAAGACACGAGACCGGTAAAATAGAAAACCTATCAAGATTATACCTTTGCCTTGAGCATTCCACTTGAGCTAGATGATGACGATCTTGACTCTCTCAAGTTGGATCTTCTTTCTTGATTGCGCTTGCTAGCACAAACTCCGCTTGATGAAGACTTGCAAGTTGCTCCCCCATACACCATTATGGGAGAAACTAGCTCCCCCATACAACATTATGGGAGAGACCCTTCGGCAAATCTTCACAAGGCCACAATCTCCAAAAGGGTGGCAAGCATCAAGCATAGAATATCTTCTAGATGCTTCACTTGAGCTTCCACGTCAAGCTAGATGACAAACACCGCTTGACGACGACATAGACCATGGGCTATATGAAATCTTCCTTTTGTTTCATGCCCATGGAAAGATACCTAAACACACATAGAGATGCGACACACACATATCATGGGTTAGTTCACAAAGCTATATTGACAAATGCTTACCATACCATGGGATACACAATCCCACTTGGTACAACTTGTAGCTTCGTGTGTTGATCGCTTGCTTGATCAACCTTGTATCTTTGCTTCTCACTTCTAAAGATGATGTCTTGAAGATGATATTGAAAGATCACCTAATACTTTTCTTCAAGACATACTAGCAATAAGCTCAACTCAAACCAAGACCATTCTTCATATAAATCCATGAATATAGCAATGGCCATCAAGGAAGCTAATAGAGTTCAACACATGAACTCCATTATTTCCTATGGACAAGATCTACAAAGATAACTCAATGCAAACATTAGTCCATAAGGATTGTCATTAATTACCAAAACCACATATGGGGGAACCATGCGCTTTCAGAAGTCTCCAGATATGGTGATTACTCCTCCTTTTGGCCCTGGCATCTTCAGCTTGTTATAAATATAACATGATCTTGCCATGAATTTGGCGAAAGCTGGACGTCCGAGTATCGCGTGATACACGCTTTCGAACGGCACCACTTCGAATGATACTTTTTCCTGATGGAAGTGATCTTTTTCTCCGAAAGTGACATCTAGGGAAATTTCTCCTAGGGATCGTGCTTGTCTGCCAGGAACAATGCCGTGAAAGCGTATGTTACTGTGGTTTGAGCTGGGTCTCGGAGATTTTCAGATGCCTTGGTGTATCCAGGTACATTATGTTAATGTTGGATCCTCCATCCATCAGCACTCTTTTTAGCCTAGTGTTCTGGACAATAGCGCTTACAACAAGAGCTTGCGTGCCGGGGTCAGGGATGTTTCCAGGATGATCAGAATGATCCCAGGTGATTGGTGTGTTCGAATACTTCAAGAATTTCGGGGTTACCGGAACAACCGCGTTTATTTCTCGAAGTGTTCTTTTTTCCACCCTTGCTGATAGAGTTGCCAGGAAAGTTAGGGCACACTCTCCATCAACTCTCGGAAACTTGGGCTCGCCTTTTCGCTGTTGTTCCTGGATTTTTTCGTCTGTGTCCGATTCACTGTCTTCTTTCTCAGCTTCTGGTTTTTGCTTGGAAAATTTCTTTTTGGAATTCTTCCCCTTGTTTCCGGGTCCTGCACTGCCTTTCATATGCTTGTTCAGTCGGCATTGTGTGTTAGTATGGGTGGGTTTCCCGGATTGCGAGTGGTGGACGCAGGGTTCCGACTTAATCTTTTCCCACTCTTCCTTGGTGTAATTGATTGGTTCCGTACTACGTCCTTTCCACCTGTTCCCCTTTTCACTCCCAAAGGCTATGTTAACCTCTTTGGGCTTTTGTGTTGCATCTGGAGTTCCTTTTTTCTCAGGGCGAGGGTTCTTTTTGGCCTGTATCAGTGTATCGATATTGCCTACTCTAGCTCTGATGTTTTCTTCGGCTGCAGCGTGTTCATTGGCGGTAGTAAGCATAGATCTGAGATCTTTGTGCTGTTTGGAACCAACCATGAACGGTACAAGTCCGGGTTTTAGGCCATTGACAAAAGAATGCATTGCTTGTACGTCAGTTACCCCAGAGCAACTATTCTTCATTGCCGTCCATCTTGAGATGAAATCCACGTATGGTTCGTCCTCAAATTGGGTGCAACGGTTTAGCTGGTTGATGCTATTCGGCGCTTGTAGGTTCCCCGGAAATGCTGAGTGAATACTCGAGCCATATCATCCCAACTGTCGACAGTTCTAGAAGGTAATCCATTGATCCAATCTCTGGCTCCATCCAGTAACATTAGGGGAAGAAACTTTAGAGCTTCCAGGTCTGTCCCATTGTTGATCTGGACGGCTGTATAGTAGTCTGAGAGCCAGATATCCGGGTTTGTACTACCGGTATATTTTTGGTATGTTGGACCAACTTTGGCAAATCCAGAATGCAGGGTTATCCTTCGGATCCTATCTGTGAAGCACTTAGGTCCAAAGTATAGATCATCTCTTTCCGCCCTATCCATGTGTGCGGAGTACCTGCCGGCTGAATGGACAGAAGGGGATCTACTCCTTTCTTTTTCATTGTTCCGCGGACGCGCTTTTCCGGGATCGTCTCTATTTCTTCCGATTTCACGCCCCTTTCAATGAGGTGGAGTTCTACTCGTGTGTCTTTCCTTATCCCTGGGGGGTGTCCGAGATCTCTCACGCCTGTGAGGTATATCCTGTCTTCCAGCTTTTTCAGCTGGGCGTCTTGGACGTGGCATTGCCTTGCCGTCATTCCGGTGTTTTTCTTCCCGATCGTTAGGATTAAGTCCACCTTTCGGGAGATGGGATCCGGTTCTAGATGCTTCATCCTTGTTATCGGGATTTTTCTTATCTTTTCTCGGATCCGGTTTCTTCTCTTTTGAATTGCTTGAATCTCCAGGTTCTTCCGGTCCAGGTGCTCCAGCGGCGCAAGTAGCTGTTTTGCATAGGGCGGAGTCGTCATGAAACTTCCTTGATCGCTCTTGCCCTCGTTGTTGTGGTTGCAATGCTTTTCCTAGGAAAGCATACACCCCTTGAATTTTTTCATCGTTGGAGTACATATCATTGTTCAGGATGGCGAACGCTGCTTCCGCGTTTTCTGCTGCGGTTTTGTATATTGGTTCGCCTCTGGCATCTTTGCCGTTTACCTTCTTTTGCCAAGATGGGTTGTGAAACCTTTTTTTTGGCGGCAGTACTTCCGGTCTTACGATTCCGGGTAACCTTGCAGGTTTAATGCCAGATCTATTCTTTTCTCGTACTCCTAGATTTCTTCCTTCATGAGCTTGATGTCGTTCTGGGTTTTCTGGAGGTGTTCACGAGTTCTGAATAGATGTTGCGGTTGCCTTTGGAGAGCTCGTCTCCTTGCTTCTAGCACTTCAGGGGGTTCGTGCAATCGCACTGCTGCTTGCAACAACTCCTGTTCTTCTTGCTCCGTCATCGGCAGAACAAGGATTTGTTTGGTTTTCTTCTCCACGGGCTTTATTCCGCTTGCATTTCCTACTTCCGGGCTTTCATCGGCTGGGTCAACCGATTTCTTCTTCCGGAGTTTGTATTGGAGCTTTTTAGCGGCCTTGTGCTTTTTCTTGGAAGAGGGAGGTTTTTTGATAGGTTCATCCTCTGTCAGTTCTTTGACATTGGGAAATATTGGAGAAGTTTCTCCGTCTTCTCTCTCTTCCTCTGGCGGAGGAGTTCTAGGGCTTCCCTAATTGCCGGCATCCGTGTTTTCAGCCGGTTTTGCCATTAGTACTTCATGGAATCCCTCTTGAAGAGATTTAACCTTTCTTTCGAAGGCGTCCTCGTCTTCGTCTTCGGAATCAAAGTCATCTGATACAGTTTCAGACTCTAATCTCGCCTCAATGGCGGCTAACACAGAGTCAGCTTCGAGTTCGTCTCTATGTTGACGGATGTCGGATCTTCCACCTCTGTAGTGGGTTTGCTGTTTTCTGCCTCTTGCACGGGATTGCTTTCATCCGTGTTTTCGGCGACCTCGGATTGCACCATACCAATAAAGTGTGAGTCACTTTTATGTCGACGATCTGAGCAAAACCCGGTATCGTAGTCATCTTCGACTGGGTATAGGGCGGGTGGGCAAAATTTACTTCCACCGCAAAACCCCATGGCCTCTGCAGTTAGTCTGATAAAGATATTTGCAGATCCAATCGGCAACACGCATGCACTTACCAGATGATTTTGCGCCGGTATGTAAGATCCATTGTCGAGGAAGCGTCCAACGTCGTCGTCGAACTCCAGGCTTCCGACAGTTATGGAACTGCCGATTCCGTCGAGTATCCCAGATCGAAACCTAACGCCTGACGTGGCAGGCCCCACGGTGGGCGCCAACTGTCGAGACGTCGTAGTAGAATTCATAGATGGGGGTGCCATGAGACTACGGGTAGAGACGTGGGGGGACGTGATTGTGCTAAGGACAAAGACACAGGGTTTTTACCCAGGTTCGGTACGTCGCAATAAAGCGGCGTTCCTACTCCTGCAATCTCACTATTCAGGACTAAAGCCTATGTATACAAAGTACAATGTGAGGTTCTATTAGCTGCTCGTCAAGGATCAGCCTCTCGGCGAGTTAGCGAGTAGCTTCTTTTCTATCTATCATATCTCCCGTCCGGCTTTATATAATAGCCGGGTTAGGGCATACAGAGTAGGAAACCTAGAAGACTACAGTAATTATTAACTTGGGAAGTAAGGAATCTGCCTTCTACTCCAAGCCAGATCACGTGGGCCGTGATCCGGGTTCTTCTAGAATCCGGCTTCTGTGCGTCAGCTTACTGGGCCGCCCAATGGACCGTAGCCTACTACCATTTGGGCCACCCGGGTAATCCGGCACTTTAGACTACCATCTGATATACCCCTATTCGGTATATATCCGACAACAAGCACCATACAAAATATGTTTTAACAAAAACTATCTAAATTATACAGCAAGAAAACATGAGATTACTCACATAACACTACTAAAACAAACATATCTGAATAAGAGATGCAATGAAAACATGACCTAAACAGGAATTTTGCAGCAGCTAGAAGAAAAACTAAGAATACGAGCATAACTAGTATTCAAATGAAAAAGAGGAGCGTGTCTCTCTCCCAAACAAGGATGCTAGGTTCCAATTATATTATTGTAGCAAGGAAAACATAAGAAACATAACGGAAAATAACAGACGCTCCAAATAAATTTCATATGATGTGACCGAATAAAAATATAGTTTCACTAGAAGTGACCTGATAAATTGTTGATGAAGAAGGGCATGCCTTGGGCATCCCCAAGCTTAGATGCTTGATTCTTCTTAGAATTTTCTAGGGTGAACCACGGGGGCATCCCCAAGATTTGACCTTGCACTCTTCTTGATCACATTATATCACCCTCTTCTCTTGACCCTTGAAAACTTCCTTCACACCACACTCGAAGAGTAATTCACATTAGAGGGTTACTGCAACAATAAAAAAATCCATGAGTTTTGTATGGGAACAAGTGCTATTAATACTTTTAAACATTAGATACAGCTAAATCCACTTCACATCGTAAAAGAGCAAATGCAAGAAAAAATGGCAGAATCTGCCAAAACCACAACAGTATGTAAAGACGAAAATTTTCGGGGCTCATACGTTGCTCAAATCCAAAAACTTAAATAACAAAAAGTTCTGGAATTATATGAGAAATAAGCACAAAAAAATTTCATCTCATTCTGATCTTTGTGGATGTTTCATGATTTTTACGGTCGACAGCAGAAATCTGTATCCTACGCAGAAATCCAAAACCAACTTCAACTCTCGTCAGGAACTTTACGTGGAACAACTAAAACATGAAAATAAAGATACAAAGGAGTTTCTATAGAAGTATACAGCCCCTTGACTAAAACAAAACAGAAAAAAACAAGGCAAAAATAAAACCATGGGTTGTCTCCCAAGAAGTGATTTTCTTTAACGCCTTTTAGCTATGCCCAAAAAATAGATTCGCGTGTTTTCAAATGTAGAAGATGCTCACATAAGAAATATGAATTAAATAAAAAGAGAGCATGAAGAAGCAAGTATAATTTTTTTTAATTCTGACCCACTTCCTATGCGTAGGAATCTTGTAAAGAAATAAATTAAAGAAGCTCAAACTAGAAATCATGGGAAGGTAGAACAAGAGCCACTTCAGAAAAAATTCAACAAAAAGAGAGGTGTTTTAGTAACATGAAAATTCCTACAACCATATTTTCCTCTCTCATAATAATTTTTAGTAGCATCATGAACAAACTCAACAACATAATTTTCACATAAAGTATGTTTGTCATGGTCTAAAAGCACACAATTCATATCAAGCTCCAAAATAGTGGGATCAAAATTTAAAATCAACTCCTCTTTTTCTCCACTTTTAGAAATATTAAAACAAGATGATTGATCACTCATTATAGAAATCATATTTTCATTAGAATTATAATTTATAACATCATGTAACATAGGACCATCATCAGAGCAGTATCATATAAATTTTATAAACAATCTTCCTCTTTATCATGCATATAGATAGTTGGAATAAATAGAGGATTATCATAGGATTTATCAAAGTAGCATGGATTGGAATATAACAAGGTATGAGTTAAAGAGTTACTATCATTGGGAGGTAGACATGTGTAGCTCAATTCTTCCTCCTCTTGATCATCACTCTCCTCCTCTTTTTTCATCCAATGAGCTTCCAGGTTCGGCAATTTCTTCTTCCATAGGCTCCTGCAAGGCATTAGTCTTTGGTTGAGAGCATTTAAAAAGATATTTAAGAATATAGACATTTCCTTCCTTATAATTATCAAATGAAAATTCAAGTATATCATAATTCTCATATTTATAAGGTGCATCATAATTATTTTTAAAAAAATAAGCAATTTCAAATGCACCCTTCCAAGCAATAAATTCTTCAATTTGTTCCACATCATAAAGTTCATAATTCCCTTTAACATAAGAAGATATGGTAACATTATCATTACACTCACATTGAAAATAGAGGTGTTTATACCTCCTAAAGCAACAAGATGTATCAAACCAACAAGTCACTTTATAAGTAGAGCACAAGATTTTAGCATAGTTATGCAATTTGTTAATTTGCTCCCATAAGTGTATACCTTTTTGTGACAAGCGGTATTACTTATAATATTTTGTTGTTCTTCCGTGAACCCATATTGCCAATAAGATCTACTTTCAAAGACATCAAACATTGATAGCAAGCATGGTAAAGCAAAAATAACAACTAGAATAAGAACTATTTTTTGTGTGTTTTTATATAGAGAAGAAAACAAGATAAAATAAAATAAACTAAGCAAAACTAAAACAAAGTAAAGAGATTGTAAATAAGAGACTCCCCTTGCAGAAATGCTCTTCCTCCCCGGCAACGGCGCCAGAAAATAGCTTGGTGGTGCAGGTCTTGAACTCCTTGGGAAACCCCAAGAGGAAGGTATGACGAGCACAGCAGCAGTTTTCCCTCAGAAAGAAACCAAGGTTTAATCGACCAGTAGGAGGAAGGAGTAACTTTAGAAGGTTGATGCAGCTGAGATGGCAGGGCGCACTACCGGTTCAGCAGCAATGTGGAACCTACACAACACAAACAATTCACTTTGCCCCAACGAAGTAGTGAGGTTGTCAATCTCACCGGTTTTGCTGATAATAAAGAGGTTAAATGTATGGTGTGGAAAACAATATGAGAGCAATATGAAAACAGTAGCATCAGTGTGAAAACAGTGGAAGCAGTGTGTATTATCAGTATGAAAAAATGGACCGGGGTCCACAGTTCACTAGTGGTGTCTCTCCATAAAACATAAATAACACGTGTGGTGAAAAAACTACAACTGGGCAATTGACAGAAATGAAGACTGCACCGTAGTGCATATGCAAGACATAAATATTACTATGTGATTCATGCGGGCATTACAACAAGATACATATACCGTCATCCAATTGCATCTATGACTAATAATCCACCCTCCGAACATCATCCGAACAAGCGTTGGGTATTAAGTTGCAAGCAACAGATAATCGCAACAAGAAAAGTGTGTAATGTAAACAATGCAAACGAAGTAAACACCATTGTTTTATCCCTAATGGCAACAACACATCCTCCATCTGTCACGTTTTTGTCACTCAAACACAAATGCAAAGGAGGCATGAACCCACTATCGAGCATAAATACTCCCTCTTGGAGTTACTAGCATCTACTTGGCCAAAGCATTTACTAATAACGGAGATCATGCAAGATCATAAATAACATATGCATGAAGATAACATGACAGATTCATAATCATAAGACATCGCATTCAACATTCATCCGGACCCAGCAAACACAACATGTAGCATTACACAAAGATGATCTCGATCATGTAGGGTAGCTCCAGAGATCTAAACATGAAGCATAAAGTGGATAAGACAACCATCCAGCTACTGCTATCGACCCGTAGTCAAGGGATGAACTACTCACGCGTCACTTCAAAGAAGGGCATGGTGGTGTAGACCTCTCTGGTGATGAATTTCCCTCCCGGCAGGGTGCCGAGGAGAGCTCTAGAACCCTCCCAATCTCGGAATGACGATGACGGTGGCCTCGGGTGTTTCTCGGATAAAAGTGGGATATTTTTAGGATTGACGTATCGAGGGGATTAAATAGGCGAAAGGGCGATGGCGGTGGATGCCCGAGGGGCCCACACCACCCCTAGGCGCGGCCAGGGGGAGCCGCCCTATGGTGTGGCCCCTCTTTGGGCCTCTTCGGGACTCCGTGGAACCTTCGGGAATTCTAAGACTTTCCGGCTTTGAATTTTCCAATTCTGAGAATATTTCCAGAACAACTTTTCTGAAACAAAAAATGGCAGAAAACAGGGAACTAGCTCTGTGGCATCTTGTGAATAGGTTACTCTCGGAAATCGATAAAAATGACATAAAGTGTATAGCAAACATGTAGGAAATAACATGAAAACAACACGGAACATCAGAAATTAAGGATACTTTTGTGACGTATCAGAGCAAGTGTTTTGAACAATAGGACTTAAGACTAAGGCGTGTTTGCCGGGTTCCGATATATTACCGGGATGGTCTGACTGATCCCAAGTAATTGGCGCTTTTTAATACTTCAAGTACTTTGGGGTTGGAGGCACGACCGCCTTGATTTCTCGCAGCGTTCGTTTTTCCTGCTTAGCCAATGAATTCACAAGGAAAGTTAGGTTACATTCTCATTCGACTATCGAGAACTTGGGTTCGTCTTTCCGTTGCTGTTCCTGGATTATGTCATCGGTATCAGACTCGCTTTCGTCTTTGTCAGCTTCCAGCTTTTTCTTGTTGAACTTCCTTTTGGAATTCTTCCTTTGTTCCCAGATCCTGCAGTGCCTTTCATGTTCTTATTAAGCCGGCATTGCGCGTTTGTATGGGTAAGCTTTGCAAATTGCGAATGGTGGACACATGACTATGATTTAATCTTATCCCACTCTTCCTTGGAGTAGGAGATAGGTTCCCTGCTTTCAGTATTTTTGCTCTTCCATCTGTTGCCATTATCCTTTCCAAAGGCTACATTTACTTCTTTAGGTTTTGGTTGTGCTTCTAGAGTAGCCTTTTTTTCAGATTAAGATGCCTTTTTGGCTTGCACCAAAGCATCAATATTTCCGCCTCTCGCGCTAATGCCGTCTTCGACCGATGCGTGTTCATTGGCGGTTGTTATCATAGAAACTAAATCCTTGTGCTCTTTTGAACCAAGCATTAACGATACGAGGTCGGGTTTTAGGCCATTGATGAAAGCATGCATTGCTTGTACATCACTTACTCTAGATCAACTGTTATTCACTGCTGTCCAACATAAGATAAAGTCGACATACGATTCATCCTCATATTGGACGCAACGGTTTAGCTGGTTGATGCTCTTGGGGCGTTTGTACATACCCCGGAAGTGCTGAGCAAAAAATCTAGCCATATCCTCCCAGCTATCCGCCGTTCTTGACGAAAGGCCATTAATCCAGTCACGAGCTCCATCCAGCAACATTAAGGGCAGGAATTTTACGACTTCCAGGTCTGTTCCTTTGTTGATCTGGACGGCAGTATAGTAATCAGAGAGCCATGTATCCGGGTTTGTACTTCTAGTATACTTTTGATAAGTTGGCCCGACCTTGCGAAGCTAGAATGTAGACTGATTCTCTAGATCCTGTCAGTGAAACACTTTGGGCCGAAGTATAAATCATCTCTTTCCGCCTTATCGGCGTGTGCAGAATACCTTCCAGGTAAATGAAAAGAGGGGGATCTGCTCCGCTCTGGCATATTGTTGTGTGAATACGCTTTTCTGGGATCATTGTAATTTCTTCCGGCATACGTCCCTTCGAGTGAGGTGGAGTTCTATTCCTTGCACACTCCTTATTTCTAGGAGGGGATTGAGACCTCTCACGTCTGTGAGGGTGATCATATCTTCCGACTTTATCTTCCGGGTATCTCGGAGGCGGCATTGATTTTCCGTCATTCCGATTTTTCTCTTTCCGGTCCTTATCGGTGCGGGGTTTTGCATTATTTCTTCCTTTTGGCAGATGGGATACTATTCTGACTCTTTACCTTGTTATCCGGGATTTTCTTGTCCTTCTTCGGATCTCCCTTCTTTTCTTTCAAATTACCTGAATCTCCGGGTTCACCTAGTCCAGGTGCTCCAGTGGCGCACATGGCAGTTTTGCATAAGGCTGAATCGTCATGTAATGTCACATCCCAGTTTTTGGACTCTTGGACTATGCTCAAGAAGACAACTACTAGGGCCAAAAAAATTATTTTTATAACAACATGATTGTTTGAACTAACTTGTGTTATTATCTTAATCATATTTGCAACATAAGTTTTGTTTCATTCTAAAACCAACACCATATGTTTCTGAAAAATATTCCTGATATTTTTCCCTAATGTTTTCTTATTATTACTTGAGTGGGTTTTTATTCCAAGACTTGGATCATTCTTGTTTGCATCTTAAAACAAACTTTTAACCTTGTTGGATCCAAGAAAACAAGTTTCCAAAATGATCTATGAAAGTTTTCTTTTAACTTTCCTATAGAAAACAATTCCTGAAAATAAAGCCAAGTACCTGTTTTCTATGATTGTTTTCACCAAGCTATAAATTGTTATTTTATGATTTCTTGACTTTTAATTAATCCTTGATATATGTACTACAAATCCGTAAGCTCACTTTTATTTTTGGATAAATAAAAACTATCTTTTGCTTGTTGTTTTTGTGGTATAAAATTAAGGCAGAAAAGGGCAGTTTTGAGAAACAGATAAAAACAGAAAGTATACCTTTTTCCACATTGTTTTCATGGCCTTAAACTATTTCAAAATTGTTTTCAAACGTTGTTTCTGAAAGTATATAACATGGTTAACAAGTCCATATTTTGAAAACCAATTTTGGAAAGCAATTGAACCCTGAAAACAAACTCAACTTTTTGAAATTTTGATCTGTTTTCAACACTTAGAAAATTTCTAAGTCATAAGACTGAATTTTCTGAATTTTGCAAATGAACAGTACGGGATACACTATTGCACACTTCTTTTCTTGATGTTTCTTTGCACATTTTGAGTTTTGCCCTGAGCTAACTTGTTGACCAACTATTGTACTCGAACTAGCATGCATTGGATACCTTCTAGAAGCCTTAGGCATGAAGATAAGGGAGGAGAGATATGGTGACTAGGACAGGTATGGGCACACTTGTACCTTTGATATTTTCAACCTTGCCACTTGCCACTTGCACTAAAGGACCATCCCTTGCTTGCATCACTCTTATTCTTGAATAGGACACCATGTGCACTCAAATGGAAATGACCAAATGCCCTAGAGCTTGCTCATGCCATTGCATGACATGACCCGAGTGGCCATTTTTGCCCTTGTGCTTTTCACCACGGGTATAAGTACCCAACACCCCTCCCCTTTCGCCATTGTGCTCCCCCACCTCTTCCTCCCCACCCCACCAAGACTCAGCTCTCCTCTTACTCTCTGCAAGTGAGGAGAAGCTCGCACTCGCCGTTGCCCGTGGAACATTCCCGGGAAGATTACCGCCACCTCCGTGCTCTGTTCCATGCCTTGTTTGTTGCGTTAGAAAGCCCTACTCGAGGAGCACGTACCTGACATGGGCGTTTGGCTTGTGGACCTGTAGGTTCGTGGCGCCATCCACGGCCCGTGAAGGACGTCCTCAAGCACCACCGTCATTAGGAGCGTTGTCGTCAAATCTGCATGCATCCCCTGCGTTCATCAACCTCCCTCAACCCCTGCAGCACCTCTACATCGCCCAGAACCGCCCTAGGTGAGCCACCATGAATGCCCAAACATTTCTAGGGTTTCTTCTCGTGTTTTGCATAGCTAGAGGTTGAAGATGCACAGCAGCCGTCGATCTGGTCTAATCCTGGCTGTCCAAACTCACTTACCTATTCACCTCACGTCCAGGCCAGCACAGACCAGTAGCAGTTCGGCCACAGCAGATCCGGCCCGCTTAGTATTTTTTTTGTGAGAGTTATCTCTTTTCCTGTTTAGGCAGAAACTGGTATGTTCACTTTGGACGTTGTAAAAATATAAAAACTGCAAAATAAAATATGAGAAAATTCATGAACCTAAAAGGATGAAATCTAAACCATGCAAAATTTGCAGATATGGTTTTGGACCAATATTTTGGGCACAATGAATGTTTTGCCACAGACTATCTCTAAGAATGATTTGACCATAACTTTTAAAATATGTAACCAAATGGAACAAACTAAACTATTCTGGATAGGTATTGAAAAGATCTATCGAATGAACCTAACCTCACATCAAGGTGAGTTACAGAATCAAAATGCCATCCAGATTACTAAAAGGCCAGTAGACTTTTCTATGATTTTTATAGGGAGTTTAAAAATGTTTTTTGGAGAAAATACAATTGGATGAGTTTGGTATTAACTAGATCTATCTTATCCTAGCTTAGATTAATTTGTTTAGCTCTATATTATTTTTCGTGGACAGATCTAGAAACAGCAGCTTTTCTGTTTTGTTTTCTTTGTTTGTTTTTGTTTGAAATGATATGTTTGGTTGGTTTAATATTTGTTCCTAGAATGTAGAGATGTGTTGGATCTTGTTATTAGGTTGTTTTCTTGCATTACATCTACCATACAAAGTGTGTGCATGTTTGCAATATCATTTGGCTATAGAAGTAGCATATGTTATTTCCCTAGTTTATTTATTTGATGTTTTGTGTGAACCAACTCCTTGTGTGCTTGTTACCTAAGTTTGTGCTATGATTGTGGTAAGCCCAGTAAAATTTTGGTACTGTTATTTATATGCTATTATCTCCATTAACTTGCATGTGATCTTATAGCAAAGCATGGGTAACATTTGTTATTTTTCTAGTTTTATTATTTGGAATTATTGTGAGGGCTAGATCTTTGTGTGAATGCTTTGATAAATTTTGTGCTATGTTTGCTATAGATCCAGTACCATTTTGGTACTGTTATTTTGATGATTTTGTCTCTGATAGCTTGCATGTCTTTTTATAGTGAAGCATGTGTAGGTTTTGTTATTCTTATGCACTAGTCTTGTATGCACTAGAATAAATAGCCTTGTTTTATTTATTTTGTTATACTAATTTTTTCATGAGTAACCAGAGGCTTAGTACATAATTTACCTTGGTATTAATGGGCCCATAACCCACTGGTCCCATTGCATCTTGGTTGTGGATGAAAATTCCCAACTATGCACATGTGAGAAATTAACATGTTTTAATTATGTGGTTGATAGGATATTTTCCACCATGGAAAATATAATTGTTTGTTTTCACTTATGCAAGTGAGAAGTTTATTTCTTATCAGAAGCTACTATTATGTTAGATGTTATCCATTTGTTAGCATAATATTCCTTAGGAGTATCTTGTTAAGAAATGATTCACTATTGAGTGCTAAATTAAATTGTTTGCAAATAAACTAAATTCCTTTTGATTGATAGATTGTTTGTGAATGATTTTAGATTGAGTGTTTGGATTTTTGAAAAGGTTTATATAACTTTTCTTTGATTTCATAGCTACTGGTTGTGTAAGTTATACCTTGCTTGCTTGCTAGTAATTGTTTAAGAAAACATAAATTGCTAGAATTAATTTATGCATGTTTAATAGTTGTTTCACGGGATTGTTATGATGTTTGTGCTTATTAGCATGTGTAAGTTTTGTGTACTGTTATTAGGTACATTTTATGATCATGACTTTCTTGTTTAGAATTAAGCATCATAGTAACCTTGTTTGCTTCTCTAGTGATGAACTAGTGTCACCACTAGAAAATGGTGATTTTTGCTATAGTATTTTCATCTTTTATTTCGTAAGTGTATGAGTTTATTATAGCATATTTAGGAAGTTATTACTTATGTTATGATGCCATGAATTATTTAGTTGCTTGTGCTATAGTTGTAGAACATAAGTTTTTCTTATAACATGCTTGTGTAGATTTTCCATACTAGTGTGTTATTAGTGCAGTCCTGTTTCTATGCTTTTGATAGGGGTATTACCTTGAGTGATGATTGTGTTTTAGATTATTTTTATGACTTGTTATCCTTGTTTTTAGGTACTTGTTGTTTGCTAATTTTTCATGATTGATGGATTCCAAAACCTCTAGTAAACAATAACATAGTGAATAAATAGTCTATTCAATTGTGGTGTGTTTGCTTGTTGTTTGGATTTTGTTGGAGTGTTTTACCTTAGCATGAGTTTATACTTGTGTTATTATTCTGCTTAAGAGTATCTTGTGAAACTAAAACATCCAACTAAAATCATGAACACATAAAGTGATAGTTGCTTGTGGTGAGTAATACCCACTGCCATGGGTATTATTATGTCTGTTTGTTTTACCTTAGCAACCTAACCTTTTGCACACACAAGATATATTTTTAGCTTCTTGTATATCTTATTATGAGAGTGGTACACCACTCCATGTATGGTATGTAATATGTGGGGTATGGTTTTCTAAACCATACATGTTGTCAGACAATAGTTTTGGACCGTGAGAGTTATGTGAGATAGTTTTTGCGATATTGTTTCGAGAGAACTCGAGAGTGAACATTTGTTGTTGTATGTGTTGTTTATCTTAGTTTTTGCCCTTTAGACCTGAGTGTGTGTCTTTTATTTCCTTTACGACGCTAGAACGCGAAGGAGAAGAAGAAGCCGTTGTGGAGTTGTGCGTCAAGTTCAAGTTGCTTCAAGGCCAGGGACATTAAGAGACTTGAGACAAGCCATCTTGATGCTTGCTTATATTACACTTATCATTATCTATCATGCATGTTTTACTTCTGAAAAGTTTTACAAAACTTTGATCTCCAAAAGAAAACTATTTTTGAAGTGAGTATCACTTCTATTAATATTATATATTATTATGCCATTAGTTAATACTTGGTGTTACCAAGCCCATAAGCCACCATATGGTATTTATTACCATCACAAATACTAGTCCCTAAGTGGACACCTTAAAATTGTGCTTTTACAAAACAAAGGCTTTACGAGAAAAACCGGAGAAAAGGCGGATCCTTATTCTCCGGAGAAATGTGGAAGTGGTCATTTTGGGGAAATTGGTGTTTTCAAAAATGACACATAACCTAGTCTTCGCCGGACAACCTTTACCGTACTGCCACCCTACCCCAACATGGGCATGGGGCTTAACTGGAAGTTTGTCCTTGTTAGTGTGTGTTCTATCTCAATCGCTATAAGGGACGTCGTACCCTCGAACCGAATGTCGTCAAAACTCCCAATGTTGAGACATAAAAAGTGTGGGATTAATTTTCCCTCCGGTCGTATCGGTTGAGTCTCCTGTCATGGCGATGTGCGACGTGGTGCCGGGGAGATTAAACTCGACTGAAGAGATAGGCATATTCTAGCTTGAACATAGTGGATGGTTATGATCAGATATCTGATGTTTACATACTGTTGTTACAGTCCGTGGTTGTTCACGGTAGGTGTACTGTATCTGGTGGATGTGTACACCTCTGCAGAGTACAACTTTTTCGAAGAAGCCGCGTCCTCGGATATGGACAGTTGAATGGCCATGTAGCTAGCATTGTGTCAATGTTTTCAAAAAGGAAGTTTTTGAAAAGGAGTTTTGAACTTGTGAAGTTCGGAAAGGAAGGAAAACTTGTACCGTGGAGGTACCGATGATGGAAACCCAGAAGTTGTTTTACAAACTAAAAAGTTTTGCAAATAAAACTTTTCTACTCTAAGCAAGAATTCTGGAAACTGATTCCAAGAAGTTTTGCAAAGAGAAAATTCCCTTTTAAACAAAAGTTTAACAAGACCTCTTGTACATGTGATATCTACAAGAGAAATAAAACTACATTATTTTCTTCTGAAGTATCTTCTTCAACGAAGGTACAGATTGATTTGACTGCAACTTTGGTGTCATCCTATATGAACACCATTGATAGTGAACCCTATTTATAGCCTACCTATTCCACCATATAAGAATACTTGCATATTTGGTAGGTTACATGATGGATGTCTTGTTGAGTACATTCAAATGTACTCATTATGGTTTCGCCCCTGGTATCTACTTGCCAGACTTTGAGAAGGAGTCTCAGAAGAAGATCAACGAGGAGGAGTACGGAGCTGATGGCTTTGCGAACTAGGATCGTCTCCGGGTCAGCAGCCTGTAGGTTAAGGCGTGACTTGGGCTCTACCGTGTTATGAGTGTTTAGTCTTCCGCTGTGTGTGTTGTGTGTTGCCCTGCGTGGCAGCCGTTTAGGCTTGGTCAAGTGACCATGCCCCTTTTGTAAGTATTTATGCAACAGTGTAATGGATATTGTATCTATGTACCAACTTTATATGTTGTTCACGACTGAATTCCTGGGATCATGAATGTATGCATATCGAAGGTGTCCTTGAACAGTGGTTCGAAGGGCGGACCTTACATGTAACTTGTCGGAACGTGCTTGACCTCGCTATTGTAATTCTTTTCCTAGGAAAGCATACACTCCCTGCAGCTTTTCGTCATTGGAGTACATGTCATCGTTAAGGATGGCGAACGCGGATTCTGCATTTTTTGCTACAGTTTTGTATATGGCGAACGCGGATTCTGTATTTTCGGCTACAATTTTGTATATGCGTTCGCCCTTAGCATTCGTGCTGTTAACTTGCCTTTGCCAAGACGGGTTTGCAAACCTCTGTTTTGGTGGCAGTTCTTACGGTTTTGAAATTTCGGGTAAACTTGTAGGTTTTATTCCAGATCTGTTCTGGTGCTCGTATTCCTCGATTTCTTACTGCTGCATTTTGATATCAGCTTCAGTTTTAAGGAGGTTTTCCCAAGTTCGGAACAAGATGTTGTTGCTGCTGCATTATGTCTTGTCTCCTGGCTTCCAGCATTTCCGGTGGCTCATCACGTGCGACCGGGTTTGGATCAGATCGATCTCCTCCTGTTCCGGTATTTGCGGGACAGGGATTTCAGTCTTTTTCTTCTCCGCCGTTTTAACGCCACTGCTACCTCCAACTTCCAAGTTTTGGTTGGCAATGTCGACCAATTTCTCCATCTTTTTCTTCTGGGATTTGGATAGCATCTTTCTGGCGGACTTTTTTTCTTCTTAGAAGATGGAGGTTTCTTGTTTGGTTCATACTTCGTCAATTCTTTGACGTCAGGGTAAGTCGGGCTAACTTCATCATCCGCCTCTTCTTCCTCTTCCCCATTGTCTAGCGGAGGTGTCCTAGGGTCTTCTTCCTCTTCCTCTTCGGCATCCGACTTTCCGGTAGGTTTTTCCATGAGTACTTCATGGAAGCTTCCCTGCATGGATTTCACCTTTCTTTCGAAGGCGTCCTCATCTTTATCCTCGGAACCTGTGTTGTACCTAGCAGATCCGGATTCCGAGTCCAATCTTGTCTCAATGGAAGCTAGTATGGACTCAGCTTCCGAGTTCGTCACCTGACTGGGGGATGTCGGATCTTCCACCTTATCTGTGGGATTTATATTTTGGCCTATTCCATGGGATTATCATCTTCCGTATTTTTTGCGATCTCAGACTACACCATGCCAATAAAGTGCGATCTGGCTGCAGGCATCTCCGAAGAGGCGGTGAATCTAGACATGTTTTGGCGATATGCAGCCATGGAAGCTTGATCTGACCCTATGTATGAATAAGAAAAATCTGAGCATAATCCGGCATTGAAGCCTTCATCTATTGGGCATAGGGCGGGTGGGATAAAATAACTTCCACAACGAAATCCCATTGCTTTTGTTGTCAAACCGATGAAAACATTAGTAGATCCAATCGGTAAGACGCATGCACTTACCAGATGATTCCGTGCCGGCATATAGCATCCGTTGTCGAGGAAACGTCCGACATTGGCGACGAATTCCAGGCTTCCGACAGTGATCGTGTTGCCGATTCCGCCGAGTATCCCCGCTCGAAACGTGACTCCGGACGCTTCTGGCCCCATGGTGGTCACCAACTGTCGAGACTTCATAGTTAGGATCACATATACAGGGGTGCCATAACCTACTGGTAGAACCGTGGGTGGAAACGTCGGAGTACTAGAAACAAGGCACAATTTACCCAGATCCAGTACGACGCAACTAGACGACATTCCTACTCCTGCAATCTCACTAAAATCTGTTGGAACGCATAGAGATAAACAAAACTTTTCTACGCGGTACTTCCAAGATCTAGCCGAGATAGAAGGCCACGAGGATTACCACTAGACGCGGAGTTGCGGATTATTGATGAAGCACGTCGATGCAGTGTAGTGCCACGATCCAATCCAGCCGATCCAATCCCGCGATCGTCGAAGTGCTGATCGTACAGCACCTCTGTCGGTATCCACACGTGCTAGGAGGAGCTCCGACGGCGTACTTCTAGGTATGGTGCGGCGGCTGGACTGAGTGGGGCTAGGGTTCCCAACGCATGGTAGTGGAAATAACGTGCCCGATGGGCAACCTGCGCCCCTCTTTATATAGCGAGTGGTAGTGGGCTTCACAACGCTTGTGGCCCATTCCCTCTGTGAGTCCGACTCACAAACTCAGTCCATTTCCGGTTCGGGTCCAACCCGACCAATATACTTGCTCCCGCTCTTATGTGTGTGACCCTGCAGGCTCATGGTGACTTGGACACGATTGGAGTCCGACTCTCAATCGATCAATCGGTAGCGGCTCCTAGCAGAACGTGCTGACTCCCAAGTCCCATAGAGTCATGACGACATACCTTCCAATGTGACTTTCATCTGAGTCCCTTTTGCCTCACGATATACCTTGTCGAACTATAGGAGAATTATCGTCATCCCTTAAATAGCTCAACACTCTTCTCGGTCCGTGATATATGATTCATCTGACTAACTCTTAGTCAATAGACACAGTTAACACTTAACCGAGTCGCGCGTGGCCATGCTTCCGGAATCATATCACTCGAGAGGGCCCGGAGAATATCTCTCCATTCGGAGGGTCAAAATCCCATCCTGATTATCCACATCACGAAGCTTGCTTCTCATTCGAACCGAACTCTGCCTTTATAACGGCCTTGTCACGGAATAGCGTTTGACAGAACCTAAGTCGGTGATCCACAACTCGGATTGTGCGACAACCTCAGGTCTAAGGATTACATTGATTGAGACATGCAAATTACGACTTACTTGTTGCATCTCAATATGGGTCAGTCCGACTTGCAAAACTCTTTAGCCAAGTCCGTGAACGTTGGAATGGCATCGCTATGCCCATGACAAGTGGAACCGAGTCATCAGCCAACACCCACATTAGTCTAGGGTGTGTGTCCAGCACAACCTTAATTACCAAGGACAATTTAGTATGAACAACATGAATACATAGTTCCACAATCGAATCACATATTCAATGACATATATCATATGTTCATAACAAGGACAACTTAATAACTTTATGAATAAATTTGGGAATTACATCATACATGATTGCCTCTAGGGCATATTCCCAACAAATTCAGGTCTGAAGCATGAAGTATACATAGTACAATCGTGAGTATGGTTTCGCTAACTCGGCGAGGATGAGCTTCCCGGCGACTTGGCTTCTAGCTAACTTGTCTTCTGTTGTTCTCTCTTTCGCTCCCGTCCGGCTTTATATAGATAGTCGGGCTAGGGATTACAGGAAGGAAACGGAAATTATCTAACTTGGAAACTAAGGAATCGGGCTTCTTCCCCAAGTCGCACCACGTCTAGGCCGTGGTCCGGGTTCTTCTAGAATCCGGCTTCCTGCGCGTCAGCTTACTGGGCCACCCAATGGACTATGTTCCATTGCCTGTGGGCCACCCTGGTAATCCGGTCTTTGGCCAATGCCGTACATACCCCTATTTGGTATATATCCGACATAGAGTTATGTTAGTACTCTCTTGTTTCATTGCTATATTAGTTGGAGCGTTTGTGTTGAAATATATATTGTTTGGTGTTTGATGGAAATAGAAAATGCTACATGTCGTAGATGGTATGTTGGAAAGACTTGCATACTCTTGTAGATCATTAAACTGTTTCGCTTGATTAGTTGCTGTTGTTTTTAGATATTAATATGCTTAGTGGTAAACCTACTGGTTTAGTATGGTAAAAACAATTAAATGTTTGTCTAAAAGCTTGAAACTGTGCCACACTCGAATAACCAGTTGATAGTATAATGGTATATGACTTCCTCTGCTGATAACAATCGTAATAGTTTTTTGTTACGCGCTACGGTCGGGGTAGCCAATAGTGACTTGTCACTTTCACGGACCCTTTTGGAGTGATTTTCATTATGCCTTGTATGATCATATTTCTAGTTGTAATATTTTAACTTGTGAGTTCTATGTTGCAGTTTTCTGGCACTTCCACCATCCATATTTGCTAGCCTCTTCGGTACTATGAATTTCCCATTCTCACATTGAGAGTTGGTGCAAACTTCGCCAGTGCATTTCCACATCTTCCTCAAAACAGCCACCATACCTACGTATCATGGCATTTACATATACATTCTGAGATATATTGCCATACAACATCCATCATCATTATGTTACTTGTTTCATTGTTATTTTGCATACTGCAACACTGGCAGGAGAATTAAGTTCTATACACCAGAGATATTTCAGTTTCAGTTACGAGTACTAAAATTGTGATGTTTCATTGTAAATAGAGTGTTGCCCCTACCAGTTAGGTTATATATATATATATATATATATATATATATATATATATATATATATATATATATATATAAGAGAAAAAAAACAAAAAGAAAAGAAAAAGAGGGACAAAGAGAGATAATAAAGAGAGGGGGCAACATTTATATCATTTATTCTACACTTGTGCTTTGTTAGCACCAATATTTCAGTTTGGAGAGAGTTTTCATTTTATGACCTGCATAACTATGTGGGAAACTTTACATTATAGGACTTGGCATGTATATTTCAATGATGAGCGTCCTCAAACGTGCTCTAGGTTTTCGTGAGCAAGCAAGTTGGATGCACCCCCCACTAGTTCCATTGGAGAGCTTTCATACACTTATAGCTCTATGTGCATCCGTTTGTGGCAATCACTACTGCTTGCATAGCTTCGATTATAAGACTTCCTCTTGTCTAATGATCACTTTCAGCTATGTGAGACTTTCTTCCATTGACCTTCCACCCCCCCCATAATGTTCTTTTAGCCATAACATCCTGGTGCCAGGGACCAATACAGAACGCTTGCTTGTTTTGAGTGCATAAATAGTTTGATGATTTTCCTATGTGCATATTGTTGTCACCTGACTTCATCCTAACAGAAGTTGTTGTGAGAGTTTGATGCTTAGGATGATTATATTGTTGTTTTTGAAGCTTACATTGTTTTTAATATACTTTGGACAGCTGATTGTCTTTTACTATTGATTCACTGAAAAGTTATACTTTGTTCTTCCTAATGGTTTATACATTACTCTATTTGATATCACCTATAAACCACAACCTTTATTCATTTGATCTTATTTTACATGCTTTAAATTATGATGATCAAGTTTATGTTGGTAGCATGTCACCTCAGAAATTATTTGTTTTTATCGTTTACCTACTCGAAGATGAGTAGGAACTAAGCTTGGGATGCTTGATACATCTCAAACGTATCCATAATTTCTGATGTTCCATGTTATTGTCATGCCATATGCTACATGTTTCTTATACACTTTATATCATTTTTATGGATTTATGGGACTAACCTATTGACAAGATGCCACAGAGCCAGTTCATGTTTTCTGATGTTTTTAGTTTCAGAAAAGTTGTTCTGCAAATATTCTCGGAATTGGACGAAACGAAGCCCAGAAGTCTTAGAAATCTATCACGTACACGGAGTCTGGAGGGCACCCGGAGGGGGGCCTCAGGGGCCCCACACCATAGGGCGACGCCCCCCCCCCCCTCTGGCCGCGCTCAGGGGTGGTGTGGCCCCCCTGGACGCCCACCGACGTTGCCCTCTCGCCTATTTATACTTCTCCTCGGGTTAACCCTAAACACCCGAGCCTTTTCCACCAAAAATATCCACTGCCGCCGTCATCGTCAATCCTAGTTCGGGAGGGTTCTGGAGCTCTCCCCAACACCCCGTCGGGAGGGATAATTCATCACCGGAGGGCTCTACATCACCATGCCTGCCTCCGGAGTGATGTGTGAGTAGTTCATCCCTGGACTACGGGTCCATAGCAGTAGATAGATGGTTGTTCTCTCCTCTTTATGCCTCATGTTTAGATCTTGTGAGCTGCCTTACATGATCAAGATCATCTTATTGTAATGTTACATGTTGTGTTTGCTGGGATCCGATGAATATTAAATTCTATGTCCAATGGTTATCAATCTATCATGTTCTTTTCATGTGTATATTATTTATGATCTTGCATGCTCTCTGTTACTAGTAGATACTCTAGCCAAACTGATGCTTGTAACTCCAAGATGGAGTATTTATACTCGATAGTGGGTTCATTCCTTCCTTTTACTCACACTCGAGTGACATAAATATAACGGGTGGGGGATGTGATGTTGCCATTAGGGATAAAACTTTGTCTAAAGATAATTTTATTGTTTACGCTACACACATTTATTAATGCAATTATTTGTTGCTTGCAACTTAATACCCGAGGTTTGATTAGATGACGCTCCGAGGGTGGATTATTAGTCATAGATGCAGTTGGATAACGGTCTATGTATCTTGTTGTAATGCCCGCATGAATCACATAGTAATCATCATGTCATGCATATGCACTAAGGTGCAGCCTTTATATCTGTCAATTGCCCAGCTATAATTTTTTTACCCAGCATGTTATCTATACGTTTTGGAGAGACACCACTACCCCGGTCCATTTCTTTACACTGATATACAATCACTGCAACCATTGTTTTCCTACCGCAATTACTGTTTTCATACTGTCATCACTGTTGTCTTTCATCTACTGCAAACAAGTATTATTTTCCACACTATACGTCTAATCCTTTGTTTCAGCAAAACCAGTGAGATTGACAACCTCACTGCTTCGTTGGGGCAAAGTAATTTGATTGTGTTGTGTAGATTCCACGTTGCTGCTGAACCGGTAGTGCGTCCTGCCAACATCAGCTGCATCAACCTTCAGAAATGATTTTTTCTCCTACTGGTCGATTCAACCTTGATTTCTTTCTGATGGAAACTTGCTATTGTGCTCTTCATACCTTCCTCTTGGGGTCTCCCAACGAACGTGTGTTACACGCCATCAAGCATCTAGCTAGTTCTGGCGAGCTATCTCGTTTTCAGTTTCCACGTATGTAGCTACTCTTGGTGAATCGTGACAAATATCACTTGGCAATACGGCCTCTGCACCATAAACCAGAAAAAAACGATGTGTAACATGTTGATCTGTTGGAAATTTTGAATTACAACGAGATGGAGGAAGGATTCGTTGATCTAGATGAAGGAGATGGTGTTGGTGATAATGTAGATCGATGTCGTGGCCTTAACGTTCGCAGTTGTGATCGATATGGCAGCCCTTCCTGTGGAACCCCCTTCGGATACCTTTAGGAAGCTAGATTTTTGTGGTGTTTTCTGTTTGTTGGTTGCAATCCTAATACTATACATGACAATACTTTATGCCATTGGTGCAATCCTAATACTGAAGGTCGTGATCTGCCCAAGAAATCTCGTGTGCATTAAAATACAACTCTTATGCTCCAACTTCTCAAAAATAGGAACGGATAATGTACCACTCCACCTCCTCCAACGCATCTATAGGAGCAACTTTTAAAAGATCCCAAAAGAGTGGCCAAGTCGCAAATTAACCGTGTTTTGAGCCAAAAAAAAAGGTGCAAATTAGATCCTCAAAAGGGCTTGAAACAGGAAAATGAGCTCCCAATCCCACATATAGACCTAGTACGAGGAAATGTTCGGCTTCCCACATATCCATCGCAATCTTGACGGGAAGGACATTTCTCGCTCCTATTTTCCGCTTTACATGCTGCCGGCGCCGCCAATTGAGCTGCCGCCACGCGTCAGACATCACGTCACCGCCCAAGCGCCACCATGGACCCCCTTACGTCTCCTGCCGCCACGACCTATACCACATTGGTCCCGCCTCCCTCCACCGTAACCAAGTGCAATCGGAAGGGTAAGCACATCATCACGAGTGCCGGAGACGACACAACAGCATCTTTCGGGCTTCCTTCGATGGTGGGGCTAGGGTCCGGGTTGCCTCCCCAAGCCAAATTTGGCAGAAAAAAATAGCGCAAAGATTCTATTAGCAAATATATTGCTAAGTTTTTTTTTAAAAAATAATGTCCAATGCTGAGTACTAAAAACTATTGTCTAGCTTTCTTAGTGAAAAGGGAAAACCTATCGGAAAAAAGTGCAAAAGATTCTCAAAATCGCTAAGATTCTGTTTTGGGCTACGTGATATGCGGTATCTGATTGGGTGTGTGCTGCCGCTTTCGCTGATCGGCGCCAGTCTTTCATGCTGTGAATTTCCCAGGTTGGGAGACGCGAGAACCCGCGGTGAAGAAATAAGGATATCTCTCTATATCGACATATCAGTTGGCAAAATACCATACCGCAAAAGTGCTTTGTGTTATAGATTTTTGCAGGATCTATTAGAGTTGCTCTAACTTTACTCTTTTGAAGAAATGAAATTCAAGAAAGTCGCATTGGATAATGGCGTCAATGTCTATACTTTGCTCTACATTGTGCAAACGAGTTCTCTACTTTCTGTCTGCAACTTAAAATAGGAGATTTCTTCATCCATAGCATTGCAAGTTTCAGGCCAGGATTCACTTTCTGCATCGCATTTGAATCGATGCCAAAAAATACTGCTGATTCTAATACTGGGAATACGAAGAGGATAAAATCATGAGGTATTTTTCTTAAGAACTAAGCTACTAGGAAAAAGGTTAAAATACAGATTGACTAACACTTCAACAAGCAATAATTTATTAGATGGTCACTGAACATCAAGTTACTCCTAGCAGCAGAATGAGGTCGGCAAATCCTTGAAAAGTAGCACAGGCCATGTAGGAGTTGAGACACACAGTACTTCGGGCAGCATAAACCTAGTGCCTACAAGTATATATAAACGAGTAATATCAATCAAGGGAGGATAGCAGTTAGATTTGTGGAGCCAACTGCAAATCAAACAAGTACATATGATAAATGTTGTGAATGCAAGTTAATATACTATAGCAGTCCAGTAACTGCTAGCAAGTCAGAAGATGATTCAGACAAGTTTCAACAAAACAAATTTTACTGTCTAAACTATACATATATAAGAGCAAAGCATCAATTTATTCCACTGCAGTAGTGCAAAAAGAGTCCACGAAAAAAATCAGTATATTGGGCTAAATTCCATATAACTCTTTCATTTGTTTATGTTATGGAAATCACATGTTTACTTTGTAAAAAACACATTGGGTAAGACATGGATTCATCTACTTTCACATACGAAATACAAAAACACAATAGACGCTCCAACTTAGTACCACTTAAGAAGGGAGGGAAATTTTCAGACCTGCCGTTCATTGATCAAGAGTATACTCGGTTGTGTGAATGTTTGAAGTATAGAAAGTATTAAAAAATAAAGGAAATTCTAGATATATTCATTCCTTTTTCTGTATACCAAAGATTCACGTAGGATTTCCATATGTATTAAAATACATGACCTATTCTTTGAAAATTGTTTTGTCTTTTCTTTTCACCACGTTATTTCAGAAAGTATGTGCATTCCTATTCTCGTATCACTCGCTATAGAATATCTAACCAACAGTAGCATATTGACCCTTTTTTGAGAGTAAAATGCATATTAAGCTTATAATATTGCTGACGAAATCATTTCTTCTAAGATGCCATAGTAATACTAGCGACCAGCTTACATAAAATGGGAACCATAATTGTTTTCTAACAAACTGGAAATTTAATATATTGGTACTAGTTTCTCAAAAAAATTGAACTCTAGGTGTTTCTGCGGATTTTCTGTATCCATCTCACCAAGGAACTATAATAGATACCAATATCAAAACCAAGCAACTAGATTTTTTCACGCAATATTGACATGAGTAGGTAGACAGAACGCAATCACACCTATATAAAAGCAGTCAGAGCACGTACCTGAACTGCTCCTATGGATTAAGCTGCCTTAAACTTCTTGCATATAGCGACACCACCTGGGCTACCACAAGCTTCATGCTGGTCTGTTGAGAAGCCACGTTTATAAATGGATTAAATGATGCAAGAAATTCAGTTCGACTGCGTCTATGGATAGACCTAATTAAATCAGTCTTTTCGTAGGCCCTTCGGGTAACATATATACTACTCCCTCTTTCCGCTCTATTTTATTAGCTGTATTCACTGACTAGAGAATATTTTTCGTACAGAAATGCCTCTGGTTACAAGTTAACTGGAGACATAATTACTAGTGGCTGATTCATTATCTTCACAGTTTGGGAAGGGTAGAATAGACATCTCCCTCCATCTCTATATAGAACCATTTAAATTAATTTACCAACAAAATATGAGTTATATGCTAGATTCACATTTGAAATAAGTCTCCAATAATATACTTTTGATAATATGACTCATACATTTTAGTAAAATTGATTGTAAAATTGGAAAAAAAGCGAAGATGCGTGGTATATATATAAAAAAAACTGAGTGAATACCAAAATAAAATGAAAATGCACCTATCAACTTGGAATTCAATTAAAACTAAATACACCTAACAAAGTATAACAGATTGAGTAGAGTGTTGCACATATTACTCGCCTCCTGAATTTTGAAGGTTTTCTTCAGTCACTCACAGATTGACTGAACATGGATCCCAAATTTGAAATCCCCCACTTTAGATATCCAAATTCCCATAACCTTTTGGTACTGCGTGAAGAGTGGGGCACCAGAACAACCGTCCGCTCCGTCCATGAGAAACTGAAACATCTTGAGCTCGGGGTCAAGGGCTGGATCAATATCTCGCCCCAGCCTTGGAGGTGCACTGCGGAATGAAAATCGAACAAGTGCATAGTTAGATGCTAACAAACATGTATGAATCATTCTGCAAGAATGTCTACTTATTACATGTACATATATGAATCATTCTGCAAGAATGTCTACTTATTACATGTTTAGGGTCCTTTGATTCACAGGATACTCGTAAGAAATATGTAGGGATAGGAATTTTTTCTTTGATGGCCCATTTGACTCGTAGGAATGCCCCAAAGGAGAAACATAGGAATATCTCCTTTGCATCCCACTTCCAAGCAGAAATAGAGCAATAATTCATTTGTTGTAGATTCCTACGCATAGGATGGAGGTATATTTTATGTCCATAGTGGGTCCCATCCCTAAAGTTGTTTGGTAAGATTCTTGTGATTTACAATTCATGTGTTTCGAACAATATTTTCATAGTTTTCGTGGGTTTTCACAAACCACTGTTTTGCACAGACATTCCTATTTTTCATGTTTTTTCTATTCCTACATTTCGAGAAATCATAAAAATCAAATGAGGCCCTAACTAGAGATGATGCAAAACGTGACACTGACCATATCTTGCCTGCCAGAGCAGTACCAAACAATACATGCTCGGCGGGGAAGGTGCAAATGGTGTAAAGAGGTGCATCCCTTTCATGAGCAGAGAATCCCATTGCAGCATAGATGTGTTCGGCGAATTCTACTGCACGATACCGTGGACTCTCGTCGTACATAAATACCATAATGACTGAGAAATCACATGGCCAGTCCAGTTTCAAGATATGTCCCGGAGCGCTGTGCCCATCAAAGAAATCCACGGTAATCCGAGCGTCATTGTCAATCTGTACCTCTCCTGCCTGATTGTCATCAGCGCCTCCAACACGAAAGGTAGCGAACATATGGGAACAAGTAAGCACGAGGGCAAATCGGCTGCAACAGTGGATTATGGATCCTGTGCCATAGCACACAACCGCCGGGGGATCGTCCGTCTCCTCTTCTTCCCCGGCGTGCTCCTCCTCGCCGCCCTGCCCTCCAGCTCCTTGACCGCCCACTACCTGTTCCTCAGTCATTTGTGGTGCGACCAATACCTTGAATGCTTTCAGGTTCACGACTGACTCCAGATGCCTCTCGAGAAGCGCACGAATCACACGGCTTGTCTCATCTTGGTTGTCCATTGGCCGCTTTCGAGCTGGAACTGGTTAGCAAAATCTGCCCCTAAAAAAAACCATATTTCAGTGTTGGTATTCGAAGAAGCGAATCCGAGGAATCTCAAAACGAAGTATTGCAAAACGGCAGTGTTTTTATGCCTCGGTAACAAATAGTAAATCTAAGTTTTGTATTGCTTTCATGAAGATTTGTATTAGATATCAACATCCAACCAACATATGAATTGGTCTTTTCCTGGTCAGTTAGGCATACTTTCTAGCCGGAGGAACGAAAGGGATCCGCGGATCCTCAAAAGACAGTAATGTTTTGAATCCTTAACGCGCATACAGTTGCTAGTTCAGCCTACAGAGTTAGTAGTACTAACAATTAAATAATACAGAAAAAACAGATTTCAGACCTTCTCTGTCCACAGCCGTCCTGTTGCTCACTGTTCTTGGCCTCAGCGACGAAGTACTAATCGCTGTGATGGAGAGGGAAAGCTTTAGCGGCAAGAACGCAAGAAAGAGAGGAAAATAAGCAGAGGAAGGAGCGGAAAAAAAATCAGCACCTTTCTTTATTGGCCGCCGTCGCCGTCCTCGTCTCCGTCGTGCTGGGCGCGGCTGTCTCTTTCTGGTGTGTTCTTGGCAGATGGCACTTGTTCTAAGTTTTGAGGGGAGGAATGGAGGGGGGGAGAGATGGTCAAGACATAAAGCCGGTCTTTTCGCTACAGAGCAATGCAGTAGTCGAGGAGGATTTCCTCTTTTGGATGGAGGAGGTCCAAAGCCCCATTACTTTTGCTCTGCGATGGCTGCTTTGAGCTTTGCTTTGCAGTAGGCACGGGTCTGCCCGGATGCCAGGCATCCGGGCCGGGTGGAACCTTCACGAATCCAACGGCAGCCCGTCCGTCTCGCCTCCATTGACGCCGCGGGGACGTCCCATCTAAATCCACGTCATCGTCGACCGAATCCCCTCCACCAGCCTTGCCGTCGCCGCCGCCGCCGCGAGGACCTCGCATCCACCTCGACAACAGAGCCCCCCTCCACCAGCCTCGCCGCTGCCGCCGCCGCGAGGAAATCTCATCCACCTCCACTTCCTCCACGACGGAGCTCCCTCCACCAGCCTCGCCGCCGCTCCTGGGACATTCCCGACGCCGCATTCTTCCCAAATCGCCCCCGCGGCCCCCACCCCGACGTCTCCAACGGCGACGGCGCTCTACCTCGTCCTTCTCGTATCTGGCCGTCGTGCACTAGCACCTGTGACGCCGACCTCCGGCTCCGGGCATCTGCGGAGCCATGAGCCTCGGCGGCTTCTTCGTCTCATCCTGGCCAGTGCCACTACGGTGCTACCTTCTCTGCCGCGGGATGTTCGGCAAGTACATGGACTTGGGCCTGGGCGAGATCGCAGTGCGAGTGGCGAGAACAACTTCAGCGCGTGTTCTTTTGCTGGTAGTGTTGCAGAATGGCATTTCTTTTTTTCGAAAAGGGAACTATGCAGAATGGCATTTCTGTCGGTGTAAATTTAACTCGGATTGAGAGTTAAGCTTCCACTCGAATTGAGGAGGTTGTTAGAATTCATGATGGTTAGCATAAAGGATGGTCTGTTTGAGAAATACTAATCCTTTTGAGTTAATGTGTAAGTTAGTTACAGTCAAAGTTGGGATTGTCCACTTGGTCGTTGCTATTTCATTTCAGCAATTCAATTTTGCAGCAGTGTTGTATGTTAGCAGTTATTGTGTGTACTGAAACATGTGTTTCATTTACTTCTGTTGATTTTAGTGTTGCAGTGACTTGTTGGATATGATGCAGCATTATCAGCAGCAATACTGATTATCAGTCTGCTTTATGATTCTTCTTCGATTTATCGACGATGTTCTTGATATTCCATGGACAGTGCAAGTTGTTTTTATAGTGTGTTTCAGTGTACTTGCATAGTGCTCAATTATTGTCGTTATGATAAATTGATTTTTGGAATGACCTGTGTTGAACAGAAAACTACTGCTGCCTACAATTGCAGCACTCTCTCTGTTGATGGCATATGCTGGTGGTACTCCTATCATCATTCCAAAGCCTCTAGCATCTTATCTCGGTGAAGCAGCTCTGGGATTAGTTATGTTTATGTTTATGTTGTGTACAGAATAGTTAAACACCACCAGGAGGATGGCCAGGTGGAGTAGACTTGGTGGGGGATAGGTTTAGATCATGGGTGAGAAGGACGAATTTGATTTATCGTTACCTGAAAATTATTTGAATACAATCCCTAGCCTGCATATATAGGCGGCTGGGTGTACAGATTTAGAAATAGCAAACACTAGCAACTCATTCTCTAATAGTTTACTGTTTAATCTATACATAACTATGTCATAGCTATATATGCTACACGATATCTTGGCTTAACTAATAAGTATGGCTGTTGACAATTTGCCATCCACCCTTGTGCTGCAGCTAGCTGGCTGTAGGCCCAAGGTATGCCCCCTCCTAATCTCTGCCCATCACAATTAATAAATTGTAAGCAAATGAATTTCTCTTTGTCCAATGAAAATTGAGAGGATTCTACATCGAATATTCAGTTTTTGTGTTCAGTTAGGTATGTTTGCACCCCTTTTGATCGGTATCTTTAAAACATCAAGTGCAAACCTACATTCTTTGCTTCAAATTAATTGGAGGAATCTCCGCGGATCTCACTATAAAATTCTTAGGACATTTTATTGTGTAGATATCCATTATATGCATCTGGACGACACTATATCGAGTGTAGAAACTAGAAAATATTTGATGTTCATGCTGTTCTATTTCGTCCTTCAGTTTTTAGCGAGAAATCCGCTGCAAGTCTACAGATTTTCCATTTTCTCTGTCCAAATAGATACATCCATGTCAATAATTGATCTGTACCCCCACCGAGTCATTGAATTTTAAAACCCTAGTCAAAGGATTTTGCAGGACATCGTTTGGGCCTTTGCAGAGCGCTTAAAACAAAAACTGGAACCCTGAAGCAAAGTTGAGGACTCTGTTTGTTTTGTTTATATAATGGGGTGGCTATTGTGTCTTTATCACAATGTTTCTATGGTTGCATTTGAATGTTGACTTTTGGATATAGTGTATGGTAGTCTGCCTTCGCAATTTCTTTCAGGAAACTACTTGATTATTCTATGATAAGTAACCTAAAACAGTATAAATTAAATTATGGAACTCTGTAATCAAGTACTGCTGAGATATATATTTGCATGCTTACTTATTTTCCTTTTAGGCGCAAGTTCTGCTCTAAATTTAGCTCCCTCTTGACATATATTGCTTTATATTCTATTATGTGTACATATCCTATATGCAGATCTCTTATGTTCTTGACATGCAGGTTCAATGTACAAGCTCTTCGTGCTCTTGTTAGCAGTTTTTTGTACAAATCAATCAATATCCATGCTGGCACAGTGGTCTTGAAATTGGGCTGACAGTTGTCATTTCTGCTGCAGTGTGTACACCTGAGAAGCATGCATAACATTGAGTAATATTTCTTGGTACCAAGACGGTAACCTTGTTAACATTTCCGTTAGGTTATCTGGGAAATGCTTAGAGAAGCCCCTTTGCATAAGGCTCCTTATATTTGAGGTCAAACTGAAATGCATTGCTGGCGCAAACTAATCGTTTCTTTCGGTTGCCTTGAACTAACTTATTCACTTTTCAAACACGCTCCATCATTTTCTAGCAGCAGTGAAACTTTTGAAAGGAAGATGCCAGGTTGACCTTATTTCCCTTGGTTAGAACACAACTCAGCTTAACTATTTAATAGTCTTATTAGAGCTCTGCTCAATCCGAATCGGCTTGACATGTGGTGTTATTTTCTCTTAAGGGGTTTTAATTGGAAGCAGTCACAGAAGTACATGTATCTCTTTTGGCAGACAATGGAAAAATCTGAACATAGGTTCTTGTGGTGGATTGTATGTAGCAACTCCTCGTCTCTGCGTATCAACCAGGCTCTGTCATGCTTATTCTTCTTTTGGCAGAGGCTCACTGGGGAGATGGTATAAATGATTGCGCTGTTACAAAACCAATTTGCAAGTAATGTTGTTTCTGTGGTAGCATGTTTGTATACTAACAGCAAATACCAAAAAGTTCATAGTCCAGCTGGAATACCTGATGTATGATCACATTTACATCGCAGGAACGTAGCATGCGTTGCAATTGCAACTCCTCTTTTCATCTAAATTGTTCATAGCCTTTAATTTTGTGCCATTTTTTTCTTTTTTAATTTTGGTACCTGATCGACTAATAGAGAGCTGCAATATATTTGTGACATGTGCAACAGAGTTATCAAGCACAGATGAGGCTTATCCTATTTCTTATCTGTCCATCGAAGAGTTCTGATTCAGGCTGTGTAGAAAAATCATATTATTTTCAGATGTGGATGTGAATATGTTTTGTTGGTTAAACTGAAGTAACTACACATAATTTGCAGAAGGAAAGTAACCTAACTTTGCAAAATCTATTCTCTTATAGCTACGTTTTCGTGGGCGGGGCGTGGAAATCATTCAGGTACTGTATTTCCGTAAGCAAAACAACAACAATATGTAACTCTTATTTTGAATGGTATTTTCTCCGGTGCACCAACAACCTGCAGTTTGCAGAACAAATCTGTCATTCAGAAATCAATTGATAGATAGGTGGTGGCTAAGTGAGAAGAAACAAACAGTTTTTTGAAATATGACATTACTACTACCTCGGTAGTTCAGAAAACACCGTGATCGTTACCCTTGCACCTCACCAAGCCAAGCGCTGGCAGTTTTATGGTGAAATGACTGAGTGCAGCTGAGAGAAGGACAGAGATTGCTCATACAGCCAACATAACTGCAAGTTTTCAACCACGGAGCATCAGCTGAGCCCGAGTCGCAACTGAAATCACTCCTAAGTCACACCACAAACACAAAGGCATATACTGCACTTCTGCAGTAAAACAGTCACGTTTCTTTCTACAAGCTGAACAGAACCGCATCCTCATAGGTAGCAGAGGAATATAACTTGGTATATAAATTTATATTGTGAATTCACACAGATGCGATTCAACGGATAACAAAGATGTGCACGAGTCAGAATTCTGAACAAGCAACTCATCAGAGAAACATGGATCCGTGTCATCGAACAGTCTTCTTCGGTATCGGAAAATCATCACCATCGATTCAAATTTCGACTGAATCAGTCAGTTTTAAGGCGACGTCTCTGAACGCTTCCTTCCGTGCTCGCTCGCTCGCTGAACGCTCTGAGCTCGGCCCTGCGCGTGATGGACTCCTCGTCGGCCTCGACGTAGCCCTTGCCGTGGAGCTGGCCGCGGACCCAGGCCTGGAATTCGGCAAAGCTCGCTCGAGACTCGTCGTGTCCACCTTCCGGAAGGCCGATTGACGCCGTGTCCACCTTCCGTTTGGTCGTGCGCACCTTGAGCGGGCACTCCTCGCCGGCCGCCGCCGCCGCCTCCGCCTTCATTTTAACGGTAGCGGCCTCCCCGGTAGAAGAAGTGATAGCGGCCTCGGCCGCCATGCTTCGTGATGCTCCCTCGACTCAACTGGCCGCTACCGGTTTGATGGATTTTTGCGGTGATCGATTTGGAGAGGAGGGGCCGGTGTTGACTGTCGAGCGGGAGTCGGAAACTCGGAATGCATGGTGCGACCGAGCCGGAGTCACCGTTCCTCACCAGACCGGCCTCGCGAAAAATTAAAGAAACGCGTGTGGTGGGTTTTGGTTTAAAGAAATCATATAAACTTTAAGGGCCCCTTTTCTACAAAGGAATACCATAGATTTTTTTTAAGGATTAGATATTATAGGAAAAAAAAATTCGATGTTTGATTTATATTTATACGAGCATACTCCTTCTGTCTCAAAATAATTGTCATCAACATGGAGATATCTAGACCTATTCAAGTTTAGATATATCCATTTTAAACCATTTTAACAACAATTATTTTGTGACGGAAGGAGTATATCTTAGGAACTAATCTCATAAGAAAAATCCTTCATTATAATCAAAGATATGTTATCTTCCCATAATCAAAGATGTCTTTACATTCCAATCCTATAAGTTTCCTCCTAAAAGTGCATATTGTTTCTAATTAGTTTTGATTGTTCATGACAACACAGTTAGTATATTTAACCGTGGTTGTTTTGTTCTAATATACTAAAATCATTTGCTTTCGTGCCCATTTGCATCCAAGAAATATTGTTGTTTCACTTCAGGGCGTTCCTGGCGGTAGTACCGGGCTCGGTTCCCGGGGTTGGTACCGCTTCGGGTTACCACGATACCAGTAGGTACCAGACTTAAGCGGAAGCTGCTGCGGTACCGGCCCGGTAGTACCGGCCGTGTCGGGTCAATAGTACCGAGTACCGTCGCCGTTTCTGAAGGAGCGGGCGGTAGTATTGGCCATAGGTCTGGTAGTACCGACCCGACATCCCTGGCTCTCCAACTGTCAGTTTTTTGAGAGAGTATAAAATGGGTCTTCTCCCCCCCCCCCCCCCCCATTTAATGTTAAGTTTGTCCAATCTCTCCACCATTAATGCAAGCTTCAACCTCCTAAATCTTCTACTCCAACCATGTAATCGTGTCAAAACTTTGTGTAGTGGTAGAGGAGATCTAGATCAGTGATTCCACCAAAAGAATTCCATCCATCATATCCTAGCGGATCTTGAGATCTCGTGGGTACCTTGTGACCCTAGAGAAAACCTAGTGCTTGTAGCTTCAACCTCATTTCAAGAAGATTCGGATTCGTTGAGAGCCTACAATTGAGTTGTGGAGTTGCTTCAACCTTGTGTAAAGGTTTGGTCTACGCCTTCAAGTTAACCTCATAATGAAAACGAGAACCTCCCTCACCGGAGAACCTCAAGCAGAATAAGGTGTGCACCTCCGGGCTATTGGAGTTCCTAGATGGCCCTCACCTATCCAACGTGGACGCACATCCCGTAGGGAGAAACTATGGGAACCATGTCATTGTCTCCTTGTTTACACTTGTGGTTTATCTTGTGCTTTACATATTGCTTATGTTGTTCACTTTGTATCGTCTCACATAGGTTTATCACCTAGCTGCACATCTAGATAACCTTCTTTTTTTATATTTTTAGCCCAATATAAAAGAAAAAATGGAAAATTTGTAGTCACCTATTCACCCCCCCCTCTAGTGACCATACTTGTACTTTCAATTGGCATAGGAGCCTCGTATCTTATCTAAGGCTTAACCGCCTAAAATATTATGGTAATTTCGGATCATCCCTCTCGTCTGGAGATCTTCGCTCAATCTATAGGTAACCTTGAGGATCCATCCAAACCGAACTTGTCAATGTTACCTCTAGTTCCAAGTCGAACCTCTCCGAGATGAAGGAGTTGCTCCTATCCTTGATGGGTAAGCCTAAGGATCAAGAGTTACCTTCCGTCACCACTCCCGTTGTTGGAGAAACCGAGGAAATTCCCGATAACTCCAACACGGTAGAGGAAAACATTCGCCAAGCCAAAGCGCAAGCCAAGGCTAAGAAGAGTCGAGCAAAAGGCAGTTCGTACTCCAAATCTTCTGATGCTACTGGATCAGGGTCTAACTCAAAAGTTTCAGCGCCTTTTAATTATGACTTGATTCATCTCATTGTTCCTATACCACACATTCTAAATGTTGGACCACCTCCCATGCTTAATACTAACAATTTTCTGTGTGGAAATTTCAATTTAAATCTCATATCTCGAGCTCTTGCACTGCCTTGAGGAGAAGTGTGACACATGGCTTTCATCCCCATGATCCAACAAATTTGACTCCAATAGAAGATATGGAGTCTCAACTCAACAACACAGCATTGCACACCATTCAAATGGCTCTCCCTCGAGAGCACCTTGCTCATATTCGCTCATGCAAGACGAAACAAGAGGCTTGGGATAGCCTCAACACTATGTTTAAAGGCAATGAGAGCATCCAATCCTCGAAATATGATATTTCTCTTGATCCAGCGGAGACATTCGTGATGAAAGAAAATGAGTATTCTGAGAGCTATATAGAAGACGTGTGACCATTGCCACACAACTGAGAGACTTTGGAAAAGATGATATTAGTGACGAGTGGATCAAGAGAAAGTTCATTAAGGCCATCACTTCGAGAAGAATATTGCAACCAACATTCGCACAAGATCGGACTTCACCTCGCTCAACTACGATGGTGTGCTCAGTGAGTTCATCGCCATATCATTGTCTCACAAGAGCATTGCTGATGTCCGCGCTCATGCTAGGGGCGTTGGAAAAGCTCCCAACATTGCTCTAAAGTCCAAAGTGTTATCTCGTGTTGAGGACGTCTAAAGAGTATGATGATGATAATGATGAAGATGACGTTTACATAGGACTTCACAAATTCATTGCTCTTTCTGCTCATGGCTATTTGAAGAGAAGAGAAGAAAGGAAGGCAGGTGCTCCTAGGTCTCCAAGGAACAAGGTCTTTAGGCCCAAGGGCGGGCGTACAAGAACATGCTATAATAATGGAATACCAAATCACTTTGTCAAGGAATGCTCCTTTGAGCCAAGAGAAGAAAATGGTGGAAAGCTTATATCCAAGGACAAGACTAAGCCTCCACCTACCAAGAACTTTGAAAGAATAGCCCTGATGACCCACAAGTGTAGGGGGTCGCAATAGTCTTCGAGGGTAAGCGTAACTTAATTTATTGATTCAACACAAGGGGGCCAAAGAATACATATAAGCCTTACCGGCTGAGTTGTCAATTCAGCCACACCTGAGAAGCACTTAGCAAAACATATTAGTGACACAAGGCGCAAAGAAATAGTGGATGGAGTGGTGGTGTGATGATTCTCTTGCGTCCTCAACACACCTAATATGTTAATTGTATAGATGCACTGGTTCGGCTAAGAGACAGTGTGCCAAGAGAAGAAAATGATGGAAAGCTGATATCCAAAGACAAGACTAAGCCTCCTCCTATCAAGAACTTTGAAAGAAGAGCCCTGATGACCCACAAGTGTAGTGGTTGCAATAGTTTCGAGGGGTAAGTGTAACCTAATTTATTGATTCGGCACAAGGGGGGCAAAGAATACATATATGCCTTAGCAGCCGAGTTGTAAATTCAGCCACGCCTGAGAAGCACTTAGCAAAATTTATTAGTAACAAAAGGTGCAAGGAAATAGTGGATGGAGTGGTGGTGTGATGATTCTCTTGAGTCCTCAACAGACCTAATATGGTAATTGTATAGATGCGCTGGTTCGGCAAAGAGACGGTGGAGGCGGTGTAATATGGAGTGGAATAGGTGAGTTTGTGTGATCTGAAGTAATAATAGCATCACAGGTAACAAGTGACAAAAGCATGTGGAAACAGTAGCAATAGTAGTAACAGATGGACTAGGGTTCATAGTTTCACTAGTGGTAACTCTCCAAACAAAAGAACAAGTGTTGGGTAAACAAATTACAACTAGGCAATTGACAAATCTTGAAACAACAATCCAGTAAATCTCGCTGGTACTAACATTGTAGGCATTACGTCAAGATAAATAGACCGCCATCCGATAGCATCTGTTACTAAGAGTCCACCTTGAGACAACAATCCAGTAAATCTCGTTGTTATTAAGTTGCAGCAACAAAGTGATTGCTTGTGCGCAACATACAAATGCATTAAGAATAATACGTAATGTAAGCAATAATTCTCATCCCTAGATAAGAACACCGATGTTTTCTCCCTAGTGGCAACATCACATCTTCCTCCTACACATTTATGTCACTCGTACGTTGGTTAAAGGAGGCATGAACCCACTATCTATCATATAAACCCTCTCTTGGATGTGCATACAATAACTTGGCCAAGAAAATCATACACACCGGGGAGTATTGCAAGAAAATATTAAACTATCTAAATATATAAGTGAAGCAACTCAATATGACATGAACAGAATTATCACAATCTCATGTTCATCGGATCCCAGCAAACACAACATGTTGTAATTACATAATGTTGATCTTGATCATGTAGGGCAGCTCACAAGATCTAAACATGGTGGCACAGGATGGGATAACTCTGTCTAGCTACTGCTATGTGAAACCTCATGTCTCCTCTAATTTAGTTTTGGTGGTAATGACAACACAAGTATCCTTTCTAATGTGTGTTTAAGTGTTCAGAATTGAAGGTGGTTTCTTGTACAAATAGAAGAACCCTCCCTGCATTGAAATGATTAACCATCATAAATAGGGGGCGGAAATTTCCATAGGTGGCCGGAATATTCCAGTGCTTAAAGGGCATAATTTACAGGGGATAAATTCCGGAAATTTCCGGCCTGTTGAAGAATGGCCTTTAAGGACTTGCGCGCCCAGCTTGCCCGCTCTCTGGAATAGGGGCGGAAATTTTGGCCGAAAAATTCTGGAGGAAATCTCCGGCCTGTTGAAGATGGTCACGAAGACGTTGTGCTCAGCATGCCTGCTCTCAGACATGAGGGCGGAAATTTGGTCCGGAAATTCTCGCCCCCCTCTAGAGTAATAAATTTTCCGACCCGGACTATTCGAAATATCTGGCCTGGGTTCCCGGAAATTTCCGGCCCTAGAATCCTGCAATGGACATAATTTGAGGAGAGCTATAAATAGTTGTCTCCTTCCTTGGAACAGCTTGCTCGTTCATTCCTCTCTCTCTCTCTCCACCATTAATACCAAGCTTCAAATGCATAGATCTCCCTCCCCAGCCATCTTAACTTGATACCCTTCAAGGATTTGGTGGAGAAGACCAAGATGTACACTTTCACCGAGCCAGAAATTGAATCCCCCATTCTCTCCTTTGGGATCTTGTAGATCTCTTGGTTGCCTTGTCATCCTTGAGAAACCCTAGTGCTTGGAAATTCCACCTTGTTGCAAGAAGCTTCGGATCGTTGAGAGCCTCCAACCATCTTGTGGAGTAGCCTCAACCTTGTGTAAAGGTTTGTTCAATACCTTCAAGTCTACCTCATAGTGGAAACGAGAATCTCCCTCACCACGGAAGATCAAGGAGATTAAGGTGTGCACATCCGTGCTATTGGAGCCCCTAGGTGTCCCCACACCTCTCCAACATAGACGTACTTCCCTTGGGAAGGAACTGCGCGAAACATATCCTTGTCTCCTTGTTTACACTTGTGGTTTATCTTGTGCTTTACATATTGCTTTTGTTGCGTACTTTGTATCATGTCACATATGTTGTTCACCTAGTTGCACATCTAGATAACCTTTCATTTACTTGTTTATCCTAAGCTAAAAATGTAAAGAAGAAAAATTGTTAGTCACCTATTCACCCCCCCCCTCTAGTTGACCATACCATACCTTTAATTGGTATCAGATCCCCGACTCTTACTAAAGGCTTAACCGCCTAAGAGTAATATGTTCAACGGAGATGATCCCGATCTTCTAAGGAGGAAATCGCCAAAATGACCGACAGTATAGCTAACCTACAAGAAACGGTTGGAACTAACCAAGTTGAACTAACTAAGGTTAGCCCTAGTGTTGGTTTGGAGGTTTTTAACATAAAGAAGATGTTCGAGGTCATGATGGGTAAACCTAAGGGGGCTGATGAACTTCCCTTTGTCTTTGATGAGGTGAGTTGGAAGATGAATCTATTCCGGACATTGCTGAAATGGAGGCTAACATCGCCAAAGCCAAGGCGAAAGCCGCTAAAAAGGCTAAGGGTGGGGAGAAGCCCAAAGGCTCCAAGTCTCCCTTGGCTAATGGTTCGGGGACTAACTCAAGAGTCCCACCACCTTCCAACTATGACTCTATACATCCCATTGTGTCTATGCCACACATTTTAAATATTGGATTTCCTCCCATGCTTAACACTAATGAATTTTCTTCTTGGAAATTTGAAATGGAGTCTCACATTTTCGGCTCTTGCACCGCTTTGTGGAGAAGCGTTGTTCATGGATTCCGTCCTCATGATGCAAGAAATTTGACTCCAAGAGAGGATACTGAATCTCAACTCAACAAGACTGCCCTCAACATCATTCAAAATGCTCTCCCATAGGAGCATCTCACTCACATCCGAGGATGCAAGACCGACAAGGAGTCTTGGATATCCTTGACACTTTGTTTCAATGAAATAAAAGCATCCAATCCTCCAAGAATGATGTTGCTCTAGACAAGCACCTCTCCACTAGCATCCGAACAAGAGCAGACTATAATAAGCTCAACTACATAGGTGTTCTTAGTTATTTCATCGCTATATCTCTATCTCACAAGAGGGCGGATGATGCTCTTGCCCGCTCAAGAGGAATGGGAAAGTCTCCCAACCTAGCCTTGAAGTCAAAAGCGGTTGCTCGAGTAGAAGAAGTTGAAGAGTATGATGATGATGAGGAGGACTCTTGCTATGCATGGATACTGAAAGAGATGGGGACCTTATAAGTCCGGTGCTCCAAGACACCCAAGGAACAAGAACTACAAGAAAAAGGGGGGATTGGCCAAGGACATGCTATAATTGTGGAAGTGAAAATCAGTTTGTCAAAGAGTGTCCTTTTGATCCGAGAGAACATAATGAAGGAAAGCTTGTTCGGAAACACAATACCAAAGCTCCTCAAAAGCTAGGAGAGTTTAAAGGGCCTTATATGTTCAAGAAGGCGCGGTCTTGGATACATACACCTCCGAAGATGAAGGAGAATATGAAGTCGTAGGTGTTTCCCATGTCGCCATAGCTACATCTTCCTCTTCATCGGTCTCTCTATTGAATCCCCCAATGGGAAGGTGCATATCCGACCTTACATGTCTTATGGAAAAATATCCATCGGTAAACTATTCCACCTCAAAGTCTATTGCAACTATCCATCCTTCATTATTGGATCGTGTTGAAAATGTTTTTGAGGAGGAGGATGAGTCTAAGAATCTAGGCTCATTGTTGTCTAGACTTGAAGGTGAGACAAAAAAAGGTGAAAGCCCTTTTAAGGAAACTTGATGATGCTAACTCTCTTATAGATGAGAAGGAAGAGATCATCATGACTTTGGAAAGTTATGGTGGTGGTCATTCTAGCAATGAGAATGATCTTGAAGATGCTTTTGAGAAAGAGCAATCCGTTAGAGCTTATATTGAGGAGATATTGTCTAGTTGAGAAGAGACTTATGGTATTTGTGTTTCTAAGCTTAGAAAGGACAATGTACAATCTCTTGCTCTAGCTAAAACTCGTGAAAATGAAAACATTGAGCTAGGAATTTCTCATGCTAGACTTGTTGTTAGTCATGAAAAACTAGAAAAAGAGTTCATGTCTCTTAAAGAAATTCATTAGAAGCTTACCAAGTCTTGTGATAAACTTCTAGCTCAACAATATAATAAGTAAGTGATGCCTTCCTCCTCCACTAGCATTGGTATCTCGTCTATAAATTGTGCTACACCTAACATTGTAGGAAGTGAGGAAATTCTCAATGATGTGATAAGCTCTCAAAGAGTCAAGAACAGGAAGGAGGGGTGTGGCTTTGTCGCTAAGCCAAAGAAGAAGAAGAACAACAAAAATAAGAAGGTCACCCCTCCTTATCAAAATGTTATCTTTGTGAAGGAAGGGAAGGTGATCAAGGATAAAGAGACCAACACCATTGTGGTGGTGAGATCTCTAGGGGAGCGCCACTCACAATGACTTTACCGGAAAATACAACCCCTCTTATGTTCTTACGAGATCTAGAGATGGTCATGTTTATGCTAAATATGTTGGTACTTCTTATGGTGATGATTATCATTAGACTATTTGGACTCGTAAGACCCTTTTTACTAACAAAATAGGACCCATTGAAGGATGGGTACCTAAATCAAGAAAATGATCTCTTTTAGGTAAGTGCTGCTGGGTCGGGTAGATGGACAGTGGATAGTGGTGCATCCCAACATATGACTGCAAGGAATGACGCAATGAGTGATACCAATTCTCCTTGACCGTATCTCAATTGCATCACTATTGGTGATAATTCCAAACATATGACTACAAGAAAGGTGGATATCTCAAATGATTTATCAACAGAGAATGTTCTTCTTGTTGAGTCCCTTGGATATAACTTAATGTATGTTCTTCAAATTGCAAATTGTAGTTTTACCTCTTTCTTTAATAAATAGAATGTGATTGTCACTTGGGAAACGACTCTTAAAGTAGCATTTGTTGGGTTTGTCAAGAACGTCATGTATGTAGTGGACTTATATGAAGGAGACACGTGTGTCGTGACATGCCTAATGGCTAAAGTTGATGTGGGTTGGCTTTGGCATCGCCGGTTGGCCCATACCAATATGAGGACTGATACGTCATAAATGTATCCCTAATTTCTGATGCTGTCGGGGGGTTACCCCCGAGTAGGGTAAAGACATGGGGTAAAGGCGTCTTACAGAAGAGAGGTTTGGTCGAGTAGCCGACTACCCGGTACTCGCTACCCGGTCGACTGCTACTCGGTCTCACCTCAAGATGACCAGAAGGAAGAATCATTCAAGTTCTCTACGTTCGAGTAGAAGAGTTGGCCCGAGAACAATTGGCGGGAACCTACTCGGGCCAGAAAGTCAAAGGAGCCGTTCTGACACAGGATCCCGCGTATCCTGGGTCCGTACTTGGCAGCATTCGAACTACTGTTCATCTGGGACCGGTCTGCCTGACAGTGACAGCATGGAAGCAGGCTGTGGCAGGATAAGGGGGGCCTACTCTGTGCTTAGGTACAGTGATACCAGTCTGTCCCCTAGTTTTGCCCAACGACTTTCCAGATGAAGCCAAGGTTAGGAACCAAAGCTGTCAGCGGGAACCCGGAAGAAGGACGATGTGCACACTATGTCGACACTTGTCCATGTTTGGACGTATCCGGCTGGGCACCAGGTATATAAGGTGCCCCGCCGCCTCCTGCGTGAGGAGGGAACACATCGCATACTAGGTCACGCATAAACCCTAGAAACCCTAAGTCCTTGACCTAGTTCCTTTCGGAGAGAGGAGAGCGGCTACTCGGTAGCAATATCACTTGTACTGTGGCTACTCGGAGAGACATCATAATACATACAGAAAGGCAGGAGTAGGGGTTTTACCTCCTCACGAGGGCCCTGAACCTGGGTAGATCGTGTTGTTTGCAGTGTATTGTTCGTATCTCACGCGGCTACTCGTCGCGTGATCCCTCCCCGAGCACCTCCAGCGTCCTTCGTCCCCACATCTTTAGCCATCCCATGGCATCTGCCGTGACACCACCACGACAGTTGGCGCCCACCGTGGGGCAACCAGCGGCGCTGGCTGGAGTTTTTGTTCGGACGGGATCTTCTTCAGCGGAGCGCGTAGTCTGTGGCCTTGTCCACAGATTCGGCTCCTTCGACTTTGTCACCGACAACGCCGGCTGCTTCGGCGGCATGGCCATGCCTGAGGGCGGCTCGGTGATCTCCTTCGGCTCTCACCTCGTCTACGTCGCCACCGTCGCCAACAGCGCGTACCCCGAGCTGGTGCATGACGCGGAGGATCCTCCCGCGGTGATTGCTGCTCGCGGAAGGCCCGCATGCAGCTCTGCGAGCTGCGCTGAGGTGATGGTGACGGGCTTGGCGGCAAACACTGGCGCAGCTGCTACTGGCGATGCGGCCGTCGTCGAGGAGACGGATGAACCGCCTGCTGGTGGCAGGACTCACCGGCCCTACGAGAGGGAGAGAAACTTGCCGCCTTCCACGTCTACGGTCATCCCCGCGTCTGCTACGCGACCTGGTATGCCCATTCCCACCGACATCGAGCTCCTAGCCACGAGGGAGCAGCTCGAGCGGCAACGCCAGGAGCTGCTTGCCGAGCAGGCGGAGTTGGACAAGATCAGGCTCGAGCTGAGTCTAGACCAGCTCGAGTGCAACAAGGCTCACGGCTTCACACCAGTCGCCAGGAGGCCTAGCAGAGTAGGCGCTACGCGGCGCAACTTGGGTGTCGAGATGGCAACGGTTGCGGAGGTGCCCGCTCAGTCCGCCACCGCGAACACCTTCACAAGGCCAAGGTACAGCACACCCGCCAAGACGCTCAGGGCTGCAGAGGCCGTGGCTGCCGAGTTGCCGCGCCTGGATGGAGAGGCGCGTCTCAGGCAGCAGGAGAGGCTCAACGAGTTGGTGTTGGAGGCCGCTAGGCAGAACGAGGAGTTCCGGAAGGCTAACCCGGGTGCTGGGGCTTCGCAGGTGGTTCACTCGCACGCGGCTAGATCTAACGATCAGGCCTCGTCTCCGCATCCTAGCCGCGAGAAGAGCCGCAGCGGGCGCTCGGGTAGAGACAGGCAAATGCAGGTGTATGACCCGGCTGCTGCCGCGAAACAGGTTGCTGTGCCGCAGCAGCCCGGGCAGGAACACAACGCTGCAAGAGCAGGCTCTCAAGCCCATCAAGCTCAAAGTCGTGCCCGAGAAGCCGCACGTCCAGGTTCTTCTCGGCAACCCGCAGCTCAGCCTACTCGGCAGAGGCATCAGCCGCGCCCAGTGGCACCAGTCGCCAACCCGGTGGAGCTGCCTGCAGCTGTGCAGGTGGACAGGTACGATGATAGCTACTCGGCTATGGAGATGGCTGGCTATGATATTCATGACCGTGTTGGTGAGCGCGTGTTGGCGCCTGGAGATGCAAGGCACCAGCTGGACCGTATCAGCTTGTCGGCACGGCTTGAGAGCACGGGTCCTCCTGGCCCCGAGTGCTTTGGGCCGCGCATCATGAACGAGCCGTCCGTGAAGGGCTTCCAGCTTGCAAGGGGCACCAAGAGTTACAATGGCAGCACCAAGCCTGAAGATTGGCTCAATGACTATGTCACCGCGGTCCATATCGCGAATGGCAACAGGAGATGGGCGGTGCGCTATGTGCCGCAAATGCTAGAGGGTCCAGCTCGCACTTGGCTCAACAACTTGCCCAAGAACAGCATCAACTGCTAGCTGGATTTCTCGGATGCCTTCATCAGCAACTTCACGAGCACATACAAGAGGCCGAATAGGCCACAGCAGCTATCAGCTTGCAGGCAGCGAGAAGACGAGACGGACCGCGAGTACCTTACTCGGTGGAGCACGCTGAGGAACACCTGTGAGGGTGTGAATGAAGCACAGGCCATTACCTGGTTTGCGCAGGGTTGCCGACATGGCAGCATGCTTTGGCAGAGATTGCAGAGGGAGATGCCGAACACTCTGGCGGAGACCATCAAGATTGCGGATCAGTACGCACTCGGGGATCCTACTCAGCCGCTGATGGACTCCTCTGAGCCGAGAAGAAACTTCAACAGCAGCAAGCGCAACGAGTTCCGCAACAAGCGCCGAGTAGATACTCGGTATGATCCTGAAGAGGTGAATGCAGTGAATGTCGGAAGTGGTGGTGGCCAAAGGCAGAAACCTGCTGGAGCCTACGGGCAGAACCAGAACCAGGGCCAGGGCAACAAGAAACCGTTCCGTACTCCTCAGTCGGGTAGCGGTAACTCTGAGCAGCCGAAGAAGTTTGTCTTTGATGACATGAAGGATGGCCCATGCAGCTTTCACACTCACCACCCCTCAAGGCCTGCGAACCATACTACTCGGCAATGCGAATGGTGGGATGTGATCAAGAGTGATGGCTTGCCTCCTCCTCCTCCCCTGCCAGCCGCCAATGCTACTGTTCAGCCTACTCGCGCACCCGCAGCTCGGCCGCTAGTGTACCCGAGAAGAGAGAATGTCAACCAGGTGGCTTTAGGAGCTAACCGCAACTTCAACAACGAGAGCTACCGCAACAACAACAACAACTACAACCGCAACAACAACAACAACAGAGGCAACAACAACAACTATCAGGGCAACAACAACAATGGCAACAATGGGGGCAATGGCTCCAACCAGTACCAAGAGCACCATGAGAGCTATATGATCTTCACTTCTGAGGCAGTCGACAAGCAATCACAGCACAGGCGGGCCATGGAGGTCAATGCAGTGATTCCCGCTGTCCCTCACTACATGTATTGGTGTGACCAGGAGATCAGGTGGACCCGAGCAGATCATCCCAAGGTGATGCCCAACCCGGGTACTTATGCCTTGGTGCTGGATCCTACCTTCCTGGGTCCCGAGAAGAATGTGAGATTCAGCAAGGTGCTAATCGACAACGGCAGCAGCATCAACATTGTGTACAAGGACACACTCGAGAAGCTTGGCCTGGCCGAGAACATGATGCTGCCCAGCAAGACCACTTTCCATGGCATTGTGCCCGGGATCTCATGCAACCCGATTGGCCGAGTGTGGATAGATGTGCTATTCGGTACCCGGGAGAACTGTCGCACAGAGCGACTGCAGTTTGAGGTGGTTGATCATCAGATCCCCTATCATGCTCTACTCGGCAGGCCTGCTCTGAGCAAGTTCATGGCCTCCACTCATGTTGCATACCTGAAGATGAAAATCCCTGGTCCCAATGGCATAATCACTATTGCCGGCGATTACAAGAAGTCCATGGAATGTGCTTCAGCTAGCTCCAAGCTGGCAGAGTCGATGGTGATTGAGGCCGAGAAGAAGAAGATGTACGAAGTGGTGGCCATGGCTCAGTCCGCACAAGCTGGTGCACAAGGTGTGCCGAGTACCCAGCATGGTACTGCTTTCCAAGCTGCCAAGGAGACCAAGACGGTCCAGGTCGACCCCGAGTTCCCCGACCGCGTAGCCATCATTGGTTCGGGGTTGGCGGAGAAATAGGAAAGCGAGCTCATCCACTTCCTCCGTGAGAATCGGGATGTATTCGCCTGGACCAATGAAGATTTACCAGGAGTCCCGAGGGAGTTGGTTGAGCACTCTTTGCATGTGCGTCCTGACGCCAAGCCAGTGAAGCAGGCTATGCGCCGTTTCAGAGATGAGAGAAGGAAGGCCATCGGTGATCAGATCACCAAACTGCTGATAAGTAACTTCATCATGGAAGTGCAACATCCGGATTGGTTAGCCAACCCGGTCATGGTTGAGAAGAAAAAGGAAGATCCCAAGGCTGCTACCGCGTGGCGAATGTGCGTCGACTACACCGACTTGAACAAGGCATGCCCCAAGGATCCTTTCCCGCTACCTCGCATCGATCAGGTGATCGATTCCACTGCTGGTTGTGAACTGCTGTCTTTCATAGATGCCTACTCTGGTTTCCATCAGATTGCACTCAATCCCGCTGATCAAATAAAGACTGCTTTCATTACCCCGTACGGGGCTTATTGCTATCGTGTCATGTGTTTTGGCTTGAGGAATGCGGGTGCAACCTATCAGAGATGCATGCAGAAATGCTTGCACGACCAGCTCGGCAAGAATGTGCAGGTGTACGTAGATGACATTGTCATCAAAACGAATAAAACACATACTCTGCTTGCCGACCTCGAGGAAACCTTTGCTAACCTACGCAAGTACAAAATGAAACTGAATCCGAGTAAGTGCACCTTTGGTGTACCGGCTGGAAAGCTACTCGGTTTTCTAGTTTCTAGTCGGGGCATTGAAGCCAATCCGTCTAAGATAAAAGCTATTGAGAGCATGTCTTTACCGAGATCATTGAAGGATGTGCAGAAGTTCACAGGTTGCTTGGCATCTTTGAGCCGTTTTCTGGGCCGAATGGGCGAGAAGGCCCTGCCTCTATACCAGCTGATGAAGAAAAGTGACAAGTTTGTCTGGACTCCGCAAGCAGACGTGGCATTCAATGAGCTGAAAGCAATGCTGGCTAGCGCTCCCGTCTTGGCTAGTCCGCTACCCAAGGAGCCTATGCTGCTGTACATTGCCGCGACTAACCGAGTAGTCAGCGTGGTGATAGTGGTGGAGCGAGAAGAAGAAGGCAAGAGTGTGCAGCGCCCAGTGTATTACCTCAGTGAAGTGCTGTCCAGCTCCAAGCAAAACTATCCGCACTACCAGAAGATGACATATGGTGTGTACCTAGGCGCCAGGAAGCTGAAACATTATTTCCAGGAGCACCCCATCACTGTTGTGAGTTCTGCTCCCATCTCGGATATCATGGGTAACAAGGAGGCGAGTGGCAGAGTAGCCAAATGGGCAATCGAGCTAGCAGCGTATGCTCCCGCGTATACGAGAAGAGAAGCCATCAAGTCTCAGGTCCTGGCGGAGTTTCTTGTGGACTGGGCCGAGATGCAGTATGAACCTCCTGCTCCAGTTTCCAACTATTGGAGGATGCATTTCGATGGCTCGAAAGTGAAGGAGGGCCTTGGTGCCGGTGTCGTGCTCACGTCACCCAAGCGAGATCAACTCAAGTATGTGCTGCAGATCCATTTCAAGGCATCCAACAATGTAGCAGAATACGAGGCAGTGGTGCATGGCTTGCGAGTAGCCAAGGAGGTTGGAGTGCAGCGCATCATATGCTATGGAGATTCAGATCTGGTGGTGCAGCAAGTTTCGGGCACTTGGGATGCTCTGGATGCCAATATGGCATCATATCGCTTCCTGGTGCAGTCTATGACTGGATTCTTCGAAGGTTGTGAGTTCCAACACATTCACCGAGCAGAGAATGAAGCAGCAGACGAGCTATCCAAGTTGGGATCTTCTCGGCAGTCCATCCCGGCAGGGATTGCCTTGGAACATTTGAGGAAGCCATCCATCAAGCCTTCCCCCAACTCGGAATCCATTTTCGTTCCCTCTTTGCCAAGTGAGGAATCTGATCCCATGGACATTGACTGGGAGAGTGCTGCAGGAAACCCGGGGACTGCCACTCCCTACCCGGGGACTGCCACTCCTTACCCGGGGACTGCCGTTCTCTACTCGGGGACTGCCACTCCTTACTCGGGGACTGCTACTCCTTACTCGGGGACTGCCACTCCTTACTCGGGGACTGCCACTCCTTACTCGGGGACTGCTGCTCCTTACTCGGGGACTGCCATTCCTTACTCGGGGACTGCCACTCCTTACTCGGGGACTGCCATTCCTTACTCGGGGACTGCCATTCCTTACTCGGGGACTGCCACTCCTTACTCGGGGACTGCTGTCCTTAACCCGGAGGCTGTTGCATTCATAGAAGAAGTTCTCGCCAATCGATCTGGGCTGCAAAGAAGCGCTCCCACTCCTCCTGAGCAACCACAAGTGCATGTCCCGATGGAACTGGACGAACCAGTGTTTCCTGCACGAGAGACGCCGAGTTGGGCTATGCCCATATTATCCTTTCTAAAGGACGGTACTCTACCAGAAGATGAGGTGGCTACAAGACAGATTCAGAGAAGGTCCAAGGGCTACACTATAGTCCGAGATGTGCTGCACAAGAGAAGTGCCACTGGCGTGCTGCAACGTTGTGTGAGCCCGGAAGAGGGAGAAGAAATTCTGGTGGAGATACATCAAGGGGAGTGTGGGCATCACGCCTCATCTCGGGCTCTAGTCAAGAAAGCTTTTCGGCATGGCTTCTACTGGCTCACTGCACTGCAGCAAGCTGAGGATATTGTGAGGAAGTGCAATGGCTGCCAGATGTTCGCAAGTAAGATTCACATGCCTGCTTCCGAGTTGAAAACAATTCCCATCACATGGCCATTCGTTGTTTGGTGCTTGGATATGGTTGGCCCTTTCAAGCCGGCTAAAGGCAATATGACACATATCTTGGTCATGGTGGACAAGTTCACCAAGTGGATTGTAGTGAAGCCTATTCGGAAGTGCGATGGGGTCACAGCTGTGAAGTTCGTGAAGGATGTGATCATGAGATATGGCTACCCGCACAGCATCATCACCGACAACGGTACCAACTTCGCAGAGGGGGCAATGGTGCGATTCTGCAGAGATAAGCATATCCGACTAGACGTTGCGTCAGTCGCGCACCCTGCCTCCAATGGGCAAGTTGAGAGAGCAAATGGAATGGTACTGGCAGGCATAAAGCCAAGGCTGATTGAGCCGTTGCTGAAAACACCTGGGTGTTGGCTAGAAGAGTTGCCAGCGGTGTTGTGGAGTCTAAGGACTACCCCTAACCGGTCAACCGGCTACACGCCATTCTTCTTGGTATACGGGGCTGAGGCCGTGTTGCCAATAGACTTAGAGCATGACTCCCCCCGAGTAGCCCTCTACACTGAGGTGGAGGCGAGAGAAGCTCGAGAAGACGACGTTGACCTGCTTGAAGAAGCAAGAGAGCTGACTCTATCACGTTCGGCTATCTACCAGCAAAACCTGCGGCGTTATCATAGCCGAAAGGTGAACCCGAGGGTATTCCGAGAAGGAGACATGGTCCTTAGGCTTGTGCAGCGCACAGCCGGGATGCACAAGTTGTCTCCTCCATGGGAGGGGCCTTTCATTGTGAGCAAAGCGCTGCACAATGATGCATACTACCTTGTAGATGTGCGCCCATCGCAGGCGAACAGGGCAGATAAAGCTGGAGAGGAAACCAAGTGCCCCTGGAATGTAGCTCTACTCCGTCGTTTTCATTCGTAAGCAAAGATGTGTATGTACCCTCTTATCCGAGTTGAAATTCTACTCTGCAATCTGAAATTGTTCTCGAGGACTGCCCTCGTCCAAAATTGCTCTAAGTATTTTTACTCGGCTTTACTGTTTTCCTATTCGGTTGCTTCACTTCGAAACTCATAAGCGTATTGAGTATTGTGTCTAAACCTATATGCCAACTCTTCGACTCTGCTGCTGTCCGAAACCCGGCTTCATGGCAAGCAAGAGAACAAGCAAAAGGTCAATGAACACAAGAAAATCGCTAAGGAAGAAAAAGTGCAGGAACCGAGTAGAATGCTTGTTACTTTTGTTCTCTATTTTGTCTTCTCGGCTAAGTGGTGGGCTGCGTTACTATGATTGTTTCTAAGTGGCTAAATATTTGCAGCTCTACTCTTTGATTCTCGTGACTCGAATACCAAAAAAGCAACAAGTTGCAGGTAGAGCAGAGATGAAAAGATAGAGTGAATAAGAAACGCAACTCGGGGACTCGCATGGAAACGCAACCCGGCATTGAGCCAGGGCTGCTCAAAATGACTAAATTGAAGATAATGTGTGGAAATAAAATTGAGTAGCAAGAAAAGCATAAATAAGTCTGATACATATGCTCCCGGCATCCCGGGGATCTGATAAATGTACAAGTGAAAAGTCTGCAGGTAAAATCATGTGGAGGAGGCAGTGTTGTCGGCGCTGGCATTGGCTGCTGCATCTTCTGTGGTGGCCCTGGCTGCCGCATCTTCCTCGGCGCTGGCATGGGTGGCATCCGCCTCCGACTGGACGGTGGCGGACTCTTCCATCTCGACGTCGCGATCGGTGGCTGCCTGTTCAGAAATGGCCGTGGCCACCGAGATGGGCCCTGCGGCAGAAGAAGAGCCAGAGGCTTGGCCAGGGGGGCGGATCGTGTCGTCGAGAGCAGCTCCTGTTGAGGTGATGAAACCGAGTGCGGTGGTGTCAATGCGCTTGGTCTCCTCATCGCTACGCGTGACAGCGACGTTCTTCCCCTTCCCGGCCTTGCTCCTGGGGGAGTCGAAGAAACCCGACTCCAGATCGGAGTCTGTCTCTTCATCCTCTTCCTCGCCTTCCTCCACTTCGGTGTCGGGCTCGGGGAGGCCGTCGATGAAGACGTCCGTCTCAGCGCACTCTGCGACTTCGTACGCAATTAACTTGCGCGCGGCCACGCAACTGGGGTCCATTTCCCACTTGGAATTCTCGCGCTTCCCACGGATGATTTCCATATTCAGATTCTCATACCATGAGGCGACGCAGAGGAGCATCAAGTCAGCACCCGCCCGAGCTCCCGAGGCGCGCCATTTCTTCAGCTCGGCCTTCACATTCTGCAGCTTCAGAGCAAGGCCACCAATCGTTGACGGCGCGCAATCTTCAGGCCAGAACAGCTTGTGGAGCGCGAAGCCGACGCGCACCAAGTCGGTGCCCACGCCGGCTAGACGCTCGAAGTACCCTTTCAGCACCAGCAGGCTGTCCTCAATCTCGGCTCTGGTGTCCGAGGCTTCCCCCTTCTCAAGACGAACTGCTCGTGCCTTGGCCAAGGCTGGCTTACTAGCGGACACGAGACGAGGGAAGATTTCTGCACGGAAGCAAGGGAGAAATTCAGTCACAGGATCCGAGAAGAGACCAAATCGAGAAGAAAATATGCAGAAATGAGGAAACTTACTGTGAAGCTCGCGGCACAGCTGCTTCAACTGGTTTTTCCATTCCTCCTCATTGGAAATGTGCCTCTCTTGGACCTGGCGCAGAGTATTCATTTGAGCAAAGAGCCCAGCATTGGATTTCTTCAAAGTTTCGCACTCCAGCTCGAGGGCTCTGATCTTGGCATTGAAGGTTGTTTCAGCTTTGGCCTTCTCGGCGATAACTCGGTCCCTCTCGGCACCGAAGTCGAGAGCATCTTTGAGGGCTTTCTGCAGCTGGAGTTGCAGCTGCTCCATCTCTGTTGTGTGGTCCTTCACCAGCTCCACGGCCTGGTAGGACAATTGCTGCTGCACTTCTTCTGGTTTGACGCAGTCTTGGTGGGCTTCAACGAACAATTTATGATCTTCTGCGAAGAGCCAGACAAGGTTAGCAGAGAAGCAGAGAAGTAAAAGAAACAAGAGGCAAACCGAGTAAATGACAACTCACCTTCTAATCTTTTGATGGTGGCCTCGGCGTCCTCCACAAACGCACGGCATTTCTCGTGCTCCTCAGCTAAAGCCGTCAGGTTATCTGCAGGGTAGGAATGGTTAGCGCAAAAGAAAGCAGAAGCGGGCGTAAACATAAAACGCAGTAACCGCGCAGCTAAAAGCATACCTTTTACTTCAGCCAGCTGCTGAGTGCTATCATTAGCATTCTTGCTCGCTGCCTCCGCAGCTGTCTTCTCCTTTTCCAGTGCAGCAATTCGCCTCCTGGCGATAGCATGATTCCAGAGCAGCACGCGGTATAGGTTGGTCCTCTTCAGAACGCTATCCTGAGAAGCGAGAAGAAAACAAGTTAGACGCAGAAGTGAAAGATTCAACCCGAGAAGGCGGCTACTCGGAAGAGCATCCGCCTATTCGGCCAGAATCTCGGGGACTGGGTGATGGTAAAGGAAGATAAAGGCGAATAGGAGAGAAGAAAAATTCAACTCGGAGAAGGACAAGCTGAGACTCACTGCATAGGCTTGCTCGATGTCCTCGGCGTTCTTGCGGTGCAGGAACATCTTGGCGGCGAGAGTGGCAGTCTCGGTGGAGACAGTCATGGGTTTGTAACCCAAATCCACCTTGTTCCACTCAACGCGCATGTAGTCGATTGCGCCCAATCCAAGGCCGTGCCAGTTGTCCGTGCCGAGAACCTTGCTGTCCCACTTGGCGTCGATGAAGCCAATAGTATCCAGCACCTGCTCAAGGCTCTTTGTGGTTATCGTTGGATCTTGGACTCCCCGAGAAGCAATAGTGACGGACTGGTTCTGGTTTGGATCTGGGGGAGGGGAGTTCACGGCTACGGCCTTTCTTCCCCTCAGAAGGGCAAGCTGCTTATCCTTGGGAGAGAAGCCAATTGTGTTTCGTTGGCTGACCTGCACCATGTAGTCCGGGAAGCAAGGTTGACCAGCAGCAGCAAGAGCGGCGGAGGTAGCAGTAGCAACCGGGCCGGGCGCGCGAATAACCAACGATCCAGTCGAGGTTGGCGGTGGCATCTGATCTCTGGCTCGTTTCTTCGCTTGCTCTTTCTCGGCTCGCTGCTTCTCGGGCTCCTTGGCCTTCTTTCCTTCAGCCTTGGCCTTCGTCCTCTCGGCTTGTGCCTTCTCGTCGGTTTTTTCCTCGGCTTCTGTCTTCTCGTCGGCTTCCTTCTCGGCAGTCCTCTTCTCGACTGCCTCCTTCAGGGCATCTAGGGCCTGTTGCCTGGCTGAGTCCTGGTTCTGTGGCAATGAGGAGGAAGCTGGCGGGGTAGTGCCTTGAACGATGGGTGGAGCCACGGATTCGTCACCTCGTGCAGCATCTGGCTGGGCGCTACTCGGTGAGGCGCCTGTCTGCACATCACTTAATGGGTAGGCATCTGTCATAGTGGCATCCGTGGCGGTGGCGTCTTCTACCCGTTGCTCGGCAGCGGGGTTCACTTGGTCAGCAGCTCCTGTGTTTGGCTGCTCTTGCTCAACTTCTGGCCGCTCAAGGGCGGCGTTGTTCTGCATCTCTTTGTCTTGAGTCTCCTCGGCAGTATTGGCCGGAGGAGAAGGGGGTCTTTCTTGGTGCGCAGCAGTGTCCTGTGCTGCTGACTCCGCACGGGACTGCTGCTCCGAATCTGCTCCTTGAGCATCTGTGCTCCGTGCATTGGCGGCCTCATCCTCGTCATCGTCGAGGTTGATAAGTGGCGCTGATGGCTTCTTAGCCTGATCGGGCGCGAGAGCAGCATTCGCGTCCATGGGAGGGCTGCAGAGAAAAAGAAATTCAGAAATTAGAAGAGGATTGGGGAAAATAACACAGTGCGAGAAGGGAGACGACAGAGGAGAAACTTACGCGCTGGTGGAGGCGAGCTTTCGCCTTGGTTTCTTCACGACCTTCTTGGTCGCCTTCTCGATCAGTTTCTTCTTCTTGGCGGGGGGCTCTACGGCATCGCTGCCAGTCCGCTTGCGAGTAGCGGGTGCAGCGACAGAGAGGGGGTTAACGACAAGGGCGTTATCGCCCTCGTTCTCGTTCTCGTCTTCGTCCTCATCCTCGTGCTCATCAGCAACATCATCTGTGGATTCAGGAAAGAAAAGGAGCAAGTCAGAAACAACAAACGGTGGATTGGTGCTTCTTGCGAACAAGCAAAGCAAGTGCGCAATTACCTTCAGATTCGTCCTCCGGCCAGTCGTGGAGAGATGTTTCTGCGTGCTGCTTCTCCATGGTGGGGGAACGAGGGAGGTTGATCTGGTCGACATTCTCAAAGGAGGCCTTGTCGTCCTCCTCACGGTCAGCAGACCAGTTGCCTTCAAAGCGTTCACAGCTCTCTATAAGCTAGCGAGTGAGGACCTGAAGAGCGGAGGAGTGTCACAGGTTAACCGAGTATTCTACTCGGATAGGCGTGCAAACACTAAGCCTAAGTATTTTTACCGAGTATTCTACTCGGATAGGCGTGCAAACACAAAGCACACTAAGCCTAAGTATTTTTACCGAGTATTCTACTCGGAAAGGCGTGCAGGCACAAAGCACACTAAGCCTACACAATTCTACTAAGTATTCTACTCGGTACAGACTACGATCGCTAGTCGCGACGAGGACAGGAAGCTTTCTACTCGGAATCCATGTAACAGAAAGCAGAGAAGGAAGAACGTACCCGTGTAATCGGCTTGGTACGGCTGTAGGGGATGAACCCATACTGCCAATGCTCGGCGAGGCTCGTCGTGAGGATGGCCCTGGTGTGCTCGGGAACGCCAGCGTTGTCGAGCTCGATGGTGGTCGTCCTGGTGCAGTCACGGGGGCCCCCCATGTAGCACATCAGGTGGCAGCGCTCTTGCAGGGGCAGAACGCGCCTCTGGATCCAGCACGCCACTGGGTCATCGCTCTTCAGGCCCTCGTTGATGAGAGCCCCGAGCCGCGCCTCGATTTCCTTGGCGATTTCCTTGGCGTTGTCGTCGTTGGCGGGCTTCTCCTTCCAGTTCTTCTGAGTGGGAGCACGGAGGCTCCAGGCGGGAAGATTGATCCTGTCAGTTACCTGGGCTCCTTCGGTGGCGGGGATGTTCTTGACATAAAGGAATGTCTTCTGCCACATCTTGACGGAGTCCAACCCCTTGATACGAGGGTGGTTGGTCCCCGCCCGTTGCACCATCATGGCGCAGCCGGTGTCAGTGGCGCGGCCAACGCCCGCGCTGTCCTTCTTCCCGGTGGTCTGCTGGCGGAGGTGGAAGTACCTCAGCCAGGTATCCGTCGTCGGAAGGATGCCGAGGAAGGCCTCACATACCACGGCGTGGTAGGCGAGGAAGACGACGGCGTTAGGCGGCAGATGATGCATTTGAAGGCCGAAGTGGTCGAGGAAGCGGCGGAGGAAGTCGGACGCCGGCAGGCCGAAGCCGCGCTCGAAATGCGCCAGGAACACGACATGCTCGCCCTCCTCCGGGGCAGGCACGAGCTCGCCCCTGGGTGGCCGGCATTGAACACCAGGAGGAACTCTCCTAGTGTTCACAAGCCAGGCGCAATCCTCGGCGGTGACATGTGAGCCAGCCCAGCCGGCGCGAGACATGGTCGCGAGTAGGAGAGGTGGAAAGAATCGGAAGGTTTTGGTGGGCTGGATTGGGTTCGCGGCGGCGCAAAAGATCGCGCGGCGGCGGAGAGCTCGGCGGCGGAGAAGAACAGAGAGAGATGAAAGAGGAAAAGTGCGAGGAAGGGGAAAAGGAAGTTACCGGCGGGGGGTATTTATACCCTCGCCTCAGGCTACCGTTACTATCGGGGAAGTGGGATCGATCGTGGCGTGTGGTGGGATTTGTGGCCGGCTGGAAACGCACACAAGCGCGGGATGCGCGCGTAACGGCCGCAATTGATCCCACCACCGGATCGTGGCCTATTATTACGATTGATGGGACATAACGAGCCGGTGGGGCCGCCCCGTGAAAACTGGGCGCGTGGCACGATGTGTCGTGGGCAGCGAAACGACAGGGTCGTGGATGCTTGACACGCGTCCGGTTGCGGCACGGACGGCTGGATGGTGCTCTGCGCTGCAGAGGTGCCAGAGAAGAAATTCTCTAAGTCTTTTTACTCGGTCGCCGAATAGAAGGCTGGAGTTACTTGGAAGACAAGAAGCCCAAAGTAATCTACGGGATACTACTCGGAGGTCTTTTACTCGGCAGCTTGAGGTTCAAGGGCTGAGTTGCAAAGATTGGTTTTAAGCTGGCAGAGCCTAGTGAACAAGTTCGCAAGACTCAACCAGCTTCGGGGACTGCTGTCGGGGGGTTACCCCCGAGTAGGGTAAAGACATGGGGTAAAGGCGTCTTACAGAAGAGAGGTTTGGTCGAGTAGCCGACTACCCGGTACTCGCTACCCGGTCGACTGCTACTCGGTCTCACCTCAAGATGACCAGAAGGAAGAATCATTCAAGTTCTCTACGTTCGAGTAGAAGAGTTGGCCCGAGAACAATTGGCGGGAACCTACTCGGGCCAGAAAGTCAAAGGAGCCGTTCTGACACAGGATCTCGCGTATCCTGGGTCCGTACTTGGCAGCATTCGAACTACTGTTCATCTGGGACCGGCCTGCCTGACAGTGACAGCATGGAAGCAGGCTGTGGCAGGATAAGGGGGGCCTACTCTGTGCTTAGGTACAGTGATACCAGTCTGTCCCCTAGTTTTGCCCAACGACTTTCCAGATGAAGCCAAGGTTAGGAACCAAAGCTGTCAGCGGGAACCCGGAAGAAGGACGATGTGCACACTATGTCGACACTTGTCCATGTTTGGACGTATCCGGCTGGGCACCAGGTATATAAGGTGCCCCGCCGCCTCCTGCGTGAGGAGGGAACACATCGCATACTAGGTCACGCATAAACCCTAGAAACCCTAAGTCCTTGACCTAGTTCCTTTCGGAGAGAGGAGAGCGGCTACTCGGTAGAAATATCACTTGTACTGTGGCTACTCGGAGAGACATCATAATACATACAGAAAGGCAGGAGTAGGGGTTTTACCTCCTCACGAGGGCCCTGAACCTGGGTAGATCGTGTTGTTTGCAGTGTATTGTTCGTATCTCACGCGGCTACTCGTCGCGTGATCCCTCCCCGAGCACCTCCAGCGTTTTTCGTCCCCACATCTTTAGCCATCCCATGGCATCTGCCGTGACACCACCACGACAGATGCTCCATGGTGATATTATGCCAATTGCTACATTTTTTCTCCCTTCTTTATGTCATTTTATCGATTTTCCGGACTAACCTATTGACTAGATGCCACAGAGCCAGTTCCCTGTTTTCTGCTCTTTTTTTAGTTTCAGAAAATTTGTTCTGGAAATATTCTCGGAATTGGAAAGTTCGAATCCCGGAAGTCCTATTTCCCCCGGAAGCACCCAGAAGACGAAGAGGAGACGAAGAGGGGCATCAGGGGGCCCACACCATAGGGTGGCGCGGCCCCCCTTGGTTGCTCCAGGGGGCGGTGTGGGGCCCCTAGACCTCCACCGCCTCTGCCCTTTTGCCTATTTAATCCCCCCGGATGAGAAAACCCTAGGCACGTGATCAAAAATCCCTAAAAGGTTCCGCAGCCGCCGTCGTCGTCAACCGTCAACCCTAGATCAGGAGGGTTCTGGAGCTGTTTTCCGGCACCCTGCCGGAGAGGAAATCATCACCGGAGGCTTCTGCATCACCATGCCTGCCTCTGAAGTGATGCGTGAGTAGTTCATCCCTGGACTACGGGTCCATAGCAGTAGCTAGATGGTTGTCTCCTCCTCATATGCCTCCATGTTTAGATCTCGTGAGATGTCTATCATGACCGAGATTGATCTTATGTAATTCTATATGTTGTGTTTGCTGGGATCCTATGAATATTGACCTTATGCCAAGTTGATTATAGTCTTTATTTCATATGCTATTTGTGATCTTGCATGCTTTCCGTTGCTAGTGGTTGATCTGGCCAAGTAGTTGTTAGTGACTCCAAGAGGGAGTATTTATGCTTGATAGTGGGTTCATGCCTCCTCGTTGCCTTGCTCGACTGAAAGAAACATGAAGAGGGAGGATGTGTTGTTGCCATTAGGGACAAAACAGCGGTGAGAATGCCCGCGTGCATAATCATTGCTTACATTACACACTTTGTTTAATGCATTGTCTGTTTCTTGCAACTTAATACCTAAGGATGTTCGGATGATAACCTGAGGGTGGATTATTAGTCATAGATGTAGATGGATGTCGGTCTATGTATCTTGTTGTAATGCCCACACTAAATATCATAGTAATCACCTTGTTATAATGTGCACTACGGGGCAACCTTTACTTGTCAATTGCCCAGCTGTAATTTGTTCACCCAGCATGTTATTTTTATGGAGAGACACCACCAGTGAACTTATGAACCCCGGTCCATTTTCCACACCGTTAACCAAATCACAACAATTTCCTGCTCTCTTTACTTACTGCAAGCATACACTGTTTTTCCACACTATATGTCTAATATTTGTTTTCAGCAAGACCGGTGAGATTGACAACCTCACTGTACCGTTGGGGCAAAGTATTTTGGTTATGTTGTGTGCAGGTTCCACGTTGTTGTTGACACCGGTGAAGCGCCAGCACCGCCGTCAGTGGCATCAACCTTCCGAAGGTCCTCCTTCTCCTACTGGACCGATAACCTTGGTTCTTAACTAAGGGCAAAACTCCTACCGTTGTGCTCATCACACCCTCCTCTTGGGGTATACCAACGAATGCAAGATCTGCACCATCAAGGACTTTTTCTGGCCCCGTTGTCGGGGAGAAGGAAGTCTTCTGGCAAGGGGAGTCTCTCACTCTCAACCTCTTTATTTTGTTTATTGTGTTGTTCTTATTTTTGTATTATTTTTATTATCTATATTGAAAACACAAAAAAATAGTTTACTTTATAGATGTTATCCATTTGCTTGCTGTTATTTTTGCTTTTGTTATTCTTAGCTTATTCTCTAATCATGATTCTACCCAAGTTTACCTTGAAAGACGTACCGGTAGGTAGCGGTGATATAATTGGGAAAGATAATATTGGAGAATTCTTTAATTATGTTAGTATGCATGAAGAATTTGAGGATAGATCCTTAGCTGAACATGCTCCAAATTATGAAACCGCTGCAGCATCTCTAGTTCGTATGCTATAAGCTAGGTTTGTTAACCTTAATCCCATAATAGAACAAAAGTTCCTCAACCTTGATAGCATTAAGGATAGCGAAAAAGGAGAATTTATCCTAGAAACTTTGTTTAAAGTATTTGGTGATGTTGCTATTGAGGCTATAAATTTTTTTAATCGATTTGAGATGTCTGGCTCATGTGTAGATGTTAATAGCACACCGGATGAAGCCAACATTAAAGAAATTAAAATACCAATACCCTTTAAATTGGTGGGAATGCATGAAACTATAGAAAAGAATTTTGATTGGATTGTTCCTGCAAACCCATTTGATGAAAGTAGTGTGCCTAAAAGTGCTGATAAAGGGAAGTCAAAAACTTCTATAGATGAAATACCATTCATTGTTGAGGAGATTTCTAAGCTTAGTGTTGATGCCTCTTCACTTGAAAATACTTGAGTTGATCCTTTATGCCTAGCTGAAAGGTGTTAAAGAAAAGCGCTATCGAGAGACAAACCGTTTTATTTTTTTCAGTTTTCCTTTGTTTATTTTGTGTGCTTTGCATCTGGGTGTTGTCTATTTCCTTAGCAACCCTGATGTATCTTTTCTTTTGTGTTTTGTTGAGCAAAGTAAAGCCTCTAGTGGAAAGTTGACACTCTATTTTGGATTTCTGCGCAGAAAACAGATTTCTGCTGTCCACTGTTAATTCCGTTAAAAATCACAAAAAATTCAAAATGACCTGAGCTTTTTTGTGCTTAATCCTGAGTAATATACGCAATTTTCTTAGTTGAAAACTATTTGATTTCAGCAACAGAAGATTTTGAAAAAATCGATCTCTGCATGTTGTTCTGTTTTGACAGATTTCTGCCAATTATTGCATTTGCATCTTAATCTCTTTGTTTTGGTGTTCTTTTGAGAAAAAGAGTTTTAAAATAAGTTTTGACAGTAGATAATGTTTTTTGATTGCTAGTCTTGTGTTGAAACAGAACCATGTGATTTTATTATTTCGATTGCACTAACGTTGCTAATGAAGATTGTGGGAATTTTGATGTAAAGTAAGTTTTCAAGGGTCAAGAGAAGAGGATGATATGATGTGATCAAAAAGAGTGAAAATCCTAAGCTTGGGGATGCCCCTGTGGTACATCCCAGAAAATTCCAAGAAGACTCAAGCGTCTAAGCTTGGGGATGCCCAAGGCATCCCCTTCTTCATCGACAAATTATCAGGTCACTTCTAGTGAAACTATATTTTTATTCGGTCGCATCTTATGTGTTTTACTTGGAGCGTCTTTTATTTTTGTTTTCATTTTGTGTTTAGTTTGTTTTTAATTTCATAATAAGCTTGGTTGGACCCCAGCATTCTTTTATTGGAGAGTCACACGCTCCGTTTTTTTCATGAGAATACGTTGTATTCTTAGTCTCTGTCTAGCTGTTGCATTTAATTAGCTCCTGTTTTGCATGTATCTCTTATATAGCTGTTAGTTTTAGTAGTAGTATTTTAGTACTCTCATGTTTTATTGTTGTATCATAAAGAGTATTTTTGTTAAAGCATGTTTTTTATGGTACTTGTTGGGAGAAAGAAAACTGCCGCTTGAAGTAGAATTTATAACAGTACTAGTAGAAGCTTGTATAGACTGTGGCTAGAAATTTTTCATGCCATGCTAAATGTTATTTTGGATTTAAATCCTTGTGGTTATTGAGTAGCATGAATATCCTCAAATAGTTGAGTGTTTAATATGTATTGAAACATTCATGAGTTGTTCTTGTCATAGTAAAGCATCAATATATGGTATTCTCTTTCGAATGTTTTATTTGGTTGACTTGGCGCATGATCACACCATGACTACAAACCAGTCACAAATAGCCTCCATGACCAATTAGTTTTTGAACTTGTGATACTGCTTGTGTTTTGATTAATGATGTTTATGTCGCTATGCATCATTATGGCTCTTATGCTCTCTTGATTTGTCGCTCCCAGTCTTTTGCTAGCCTCCACCTATACTGAGTATGAGCTCTACTCGTGCATCCAAACTCCATTAAATCAAAGTTTTTCCCATTGTGTATACCATACCTACCTACATGTGGTATTTAACTGACATTCCAAGTAAATTGCTCACGTGTACCTTTAAAACTTTCAAAATTATTCCTGCTTTGTGTTCTTGTTTTTGCTCATGAGGACGTCAATAGAGAATCTTTATTTCACTTTTTATTGCATTTCACACCCTGGACTAGTGGCTTCATCCGCTTATCCAAATGATAGAAGAGCTGGCAGCGGGGTGCTCAGCCCCAAATTAATCCGCTTATCCGCTTATCCAAGTAATTGCTATGCTTTATTATTAAAGTTTTATTTATCATGAATGTGTTTAAAGTTTTATGATCTCAGCGTGCATATGCTTTTACATTAGATTGATCAAGTTTATGTTAGTAGCATGTCACCTCAGAAATTATTGTTTTATCGTCTACCTACTCGAGGACGAGTAGAAACTAAGCTTGGGGATGCTTGATACGTCATAAACGTATCCCAAATTTCTGATGCTCCATGATGATATTATGCCAATTGCTACATCTTTTATCCGTTATTTATATCATTTTTATCGATTTTCCGGACTAACCTATTGACAAGATGCCACAGAGCCAGTTCCCTGTTTTCTGCTGTTTTCTTTTAGTTTCAGAAAAGTTGTTTTGGCAATATTCTCGGAATTGGAAAGTTTGAAGCCCGGAAGTCCTATTTTCCCCGGAAGCATCCAGAAGACCAAAGAGGAGACGAAGAGGGGCATCAGGGGGCCCACACCATAGGGTGGCGCCCCCCCCTTGGCCACGCCAGGGGGTGGTATGGGGCCCCTAGATCTCCACCGCCTCTGCCCTTTCGCCTATTTAATCACCCCGGATGGAAAACCCTAGGCACCTGGTCAAAAATCCCGAAAAAGTTCCGCAACCGCCGTCGTCGTCAACCATCAGGAGGGTTCTGGAGCTGTTTTCCGGCACCCTGCCGGAGAGGAAATCATCACCGGAGGCTTCTACATCACCATGCTTGCCTCTGAAGTGATGCATGAGTAGTTCATTCCTGGACTACGGGTCCTTAGAAGTAGATAGATGGTTGTCTCCTCCTCATATGCCTCCATGTTTAGATCTCGTGAGCTGCCTATCATGATCAAGATTGATCTTATGTAATTCTATATGTTGTGTTTGCTAGGATCCGATGAATATTGACCTTATGCCAAGTTTATTATAGTCTTTATTGCATATGCTATTTGTGATCTTGCATGCTTTCCGTTGCTAGTGGTTGCTCTGGCCAAGTAGTTGCTAGTGACTCCAAGAGGGAGTATTTGTGTTTGATAGTGGGTTCATGCCTCCTTGTTGACTTTCTCGAGTGACAGAAACGTGAAGGGGGAGGATGTGTTGTTGCCATTAGGGAGAAAACAGCGGTGAGAGTGCCCACGTGCATAATCATTGCTTACATTACACACATTGTTTAACGCAATTATCTGTTTCTTGCAACTTAATACCTAAGGAGGTTCAGATGATAACCTGAGGGTGTATTATTAGTCATTGATGCAGATGGATGTCGGTGTATGTATCTTGTTGTAATACCCGCACTAAATATCATAGTAATCATCATGTTATAATGTGCACTACGGTGCAACCTTTATTTGTCAATTGCCCAGCTGTAATTTGTTCACCCAGCATGTTATTTTTATGGAGAGACCCCACTAGTGAATCTATGAACCCCCGGTCCATTTTCCACATTGTTAAACAAACCACAACAATTTCCTGCTCTCTTTACTTACTGCAAGCACACACCGTTTTTCCACACTATACGTCTAATATTTGTTTTCAGCAAGACTAGTGAGATTGACAACCTCACTGTACCGTTGGGGGCAAAGTATTTTGGTTGTGTTGTGTGCAGGTTCCACGTTGTTGCTGACACTGGTGAAGCGCCAGCACCACCGTCAGTGGCATCAACCTTTTGAAGGTCCTCCTTCTCCTACTGGATTGATAACCTTGGTTCTTAACTAAGGGGAAAACTCCTACCTCTGTGCTCATCACACCCTCTTCTTGGGGGTATCGCAATGAGTGCAAGATCTGCACCATCAAGGACGTTTCATGACCTTTAAAGTGGCAATCATGTTCTAGGACTAACCAAAGCTAAGTTTTAGCAATATCACGTGTGTAGCATTTGCACTTTCGGAAAGAAACATGGACAACCCCATCCTACCAAGACCACCAACACCACCACAAAAATTCTCGAGCTTATTCACTTGGACCTCTTTGGTCAACTATCCTATGATAGTCTTGGTGGGAAGAAGTATTGCTTCGTGATTGTGGATGACTATTCAAGATATTGTTGGGTGTATTTCTTCAAGAGGAAGAGTGAGACTCAAAAGAGAGTCATCGAGTTTATCACTTTGGTTGAGCGCCAACACAATACAAGCATTATGGATATACAAAGTGATAAAGGCTCCCAGTTCAAGAACTACACCGTTGAGGGTTTTCTTAGTGAAGATGGCATTGCTCATTAATATTCCACTCCCTATACCCCTAAAAAAATGGTGTGGCGGGGAGGAAGATCCGGTCCCATATGGATGCGGAAAGGAGAATGATTGCGGAGTTTTCTTCTCCATATAACTTTTGGTCCAAAGCCGTCTCCACGCTTGTCATTCTAGCAACCGGTTATATCTCCGCAAGAACTTGAACCAAACTCCCTACGAGATTCTCACCGGCAAGAAGCCGGACGTATCTTACTTCAAGGTCTTTGGTTGTAAATCCTTCATTCACAAGAAAGGTAAAGACTTGTTAAAGTTTGGTATCAAATAATATGAGGGTATCTTTGCTGGATATGCCACAAATTCCCATGCCTATAGAGTCTACAACAATTCCACCGGACAAGTTGAAGAAGCTATAGATGTGGTATTTTATGAGTATAATGGCTCCCGAGGGGGGCGCATATATCATGGTGTTGTAGGAAATGCAATTCCTCCCATCGTCATAAGAAGAATGGAGATTGGTGAAATAATCCCCGTTGAGGGACACCTTTTGACGGAGGGAGAAGGACTATGCTCTACTCAAGTGGAGCCATTGACTACACCCATTGATACAGAAGCTATCCAAGAAGATGCACCAATCCCTCAAGCTAATGAACAATGTCAAGCTCAATATCCTCCCATTGTTGAGAGATCTCAACCTATTGGTGATCCTTCACCCATTGGTGATCGATTCTAAGTTCAAGATGGACATGACTTCGATGAAGAAGGTGATGCTCAAGCTATATCCAAGGAAACTCTGGAGGAGATGCTAGCTCGTAGAACAGAGAGACGGCTAGAAAGTCTCGAGCATGCGGGTCACACGGAAGATAAAATTCTTGGGCAAGTTTGAGGAAGGGTTGTCACTAGAAAGCATTTGGCAGATTTCAGCAAAGCTCATGCTTCTGTCTCTTTCATTGAGCACAAGAAAGTATATGAAGCTCTCGAAGATCAAGATTGGCTTGAAGCGATGCATTATGAACTCAACAACTTAGAGCGCAAAAAGGTTTTGAAGTTAGTGCCAAGACCCAAGGATTGCAAGAATTTTATTGGAACCAAATGGGTGTTCAAGAATAAGCAAGACAAATATTGCATCGTCATTTGCAACAAGGTGAGATTGGTGCTCAAGGGTTTTTGTCTATTCGAAGGAGTTGATGTTCGTGAAACCTTTGCTCCCGTAGCCCGTATTGAATCTATTCACATCTTACTTTCTTATGCATCTCATCATAATTTCAAGTTATAAAAAATGGATGTTAGAAGTGCTTTCTTAAATGGTCCCATTAATGAGTTATTATATGTCAAGAAACCTCCAGGTTTCAAAGATCCCAACCACCACGACTATGTCTATAAACTCGATAAGGCTCTCTATGTACTTAAACAAGCTTCACGTGCATGTTACGAGCACCTTAAAGAGTTTCTATTAGATCGTGAGTTTAATGTTGGTTTAATCAATCCCACCCTCTTTACCAAGATGGTTGGAGGTGACTTCTTCATATGCCAACTCTATGTGGATGACATCATTTTTGGGTCTACTAACACTTTGTTCATTGAAGAGTTTTACAAGCTTATGACCAATAGTTTTGAGATGTCCACGGTGGGTGAGTTGGAGTATTTCATTGGTTTTGAAATCAAGCAATATCATGAAGGAAGCTTCATCAAGAAAGCCAAGTATACCCAGACATGCTCAAGAGGTACAAAATGCATGAATCCAAGCCTATGAAGACTCCAATGTTCACAACCCTTGACTTAAAACCCAATCCTAATGGTATTGATCAAAAGGTCTAGGGCTCAAGGAAAAGTTATGAAGGAAATATTCTCTGAAAGGGCTAAAAATCCACATAAGTTAGTTTTACCCCGAACAAAGGCAGAGTCCAAAGGAGACCCGGAGGGCCTCCAGGGGGTTCCAGGCGTGTCCCCACCCTAGGCTGCACCTGGGGTGCCAGGCGTGTCCCCACATTTGCTCTCAAAAGGATTGGGCCACCCGCTGCAATATTATTTAGTGTCTTTTATTTACTTGCACTTTATTTATCTGCTATATCAAAAACCACCAAAACCCCGTTTGCTAGTGTTTACAGTGAAATCTCTATCCAACCTGCTTGTCAGCACCTTCTGCTCCTCGTTGGTTTGACACTCTTATTTATCGAAAGTACTACGATACACCCCCTATACTTGTGGGTCATCAACTGTTCCATGATTGTCTATTTGCTTTACCTTTGTGCATCTAGACCGGATATCATATATAGTGTTGGTAAGTGTGCTAGGTAAATTCATTAGCAAGCAATTAAACAAATCTTTCAATATTTGGTCTATACCCCAAACTTTGGTCTTTGGTTCTCAAAGGGTTCAAGCTTTCAGCTCATGGTGTACTCGGATGTGGATTATGCGGGAGAGAAGACGAATAGGAATTCCATATCCGGGGGTTGACAATTTCTTTTAAAAGAATTAAGACAGTAAGGAAAATCCCTGCTGCGTCATTTTATATATATATATATATATATATGTTGCCAATTTCTTGATCGCTTCTTGGTGTGTTGGTCTTCCAAGAAGCAAAATTGTATTGCTCTCTCCACCACCGAAGCCGGGTACATCTTCGTGGCAAGTTATTGTGCTCAATTGCTATGGATGAAGCAAAATTTAAAGGATTATGGCGTAACTTATGACAAAGTTCCTCTTCTATGTGACAATGAAAGTGCTATCAAGATCGCCTACAATCTCGTTCAACATGCCAAGACGAAGCACATTGAGATTTTTCATCACTTCATTCGCGATCATGCTAAGAAGGGTGATACTGACCTCTCCTATTGAAAGCGCATGGTGCCCCCATATGTGGTTTTGGTAATTAATGACAATCCTTATGGACTAATGTTTGCATTGAGTTATCCTTGTAGATCTTGTCCATAGGAATTAATGGATTTCATGTGTTGAACTCTATTAGCTTCCTTGATGGCCATTGTTACATTCAAGGATTTATATGAAGAATGGTCATGGTTTAAGTTGATCTTATTGCTAGTGTGTCTTGAAGAAAAGGATTAGGTAATCTTTCATTATTATCTTCAAGACATCATCATTTGAAGTAAAAAAAAAAGATACAAGGTTGATCAAGCTAGTGATCAACACACAAAGCTACAAGATGTACCATGTGGGATTGTGTATCTCATAGTATGGTAAGCAATTATCAATATAGCTTAGTGAACTAACCCATGATATGTGTGTGTGACATCTCTATGTGTGGTTAGGTATCTTTCCATGGGCATGAAAAAAAGGAAGATTTCATATAGATCATGGTCTATGTTGTCGTCAAGCGGTGTTCGTCGTCAAGCTTGACGTGGAAGCTCAAGTGAGGCATCTGTGACGCCCCGATATCGGGCACTATGCAGATTTCAGCATTCCCGCCAAAATCCACATAATAACCGATTCCAGGTTGCCACTTGTGATAACATTACAACAGTTCACGAATATTCCGTAACAACAACAGAAAAGATATATACAAGAAGACTCAAACGAGTCAAGGATACAACTGATACAATACAAAGATCCAAATAACAGCGGAACAAACAACATAGCGTCCGACTACGGACAAGATACAAATTGGACTAAGAGTCCTGAAGATAACCGAGAGCGTCCAATCCCTGCCCAGGCCAAGCCGGAGGGATTCCCAAGCTAACGTCGTCAGACTTCAAACCTGTTGACTCCAATATTGAATATGCAGCCACGAAAAAGGATTCGTGGGTCAGTACGGTTAAGTACTGGCAAGTGGATAAACCATACTCACAAGATACCGGCGTAGCCAGTCATCACAAGATACAAATACTTTGGGTTCAACGGAAAGGAAGGGATTATTGCAAATAAGCGGCAGCGGGCTGCACTAACCAACTACAGGGACTCACTACAACATTCGGCTAAAAGAGGGGGATAAGATAGCGTATCGAAACCAACTACAACTACTCACCAAACAAACCCATCCAATGTTACCCCCTACTAAGGAAGCAACCCAAGGATAACTCACACTGTTGGATTAAGGATGGATCAAGTTATTGTGTCAATAAGACTATTACTAGTCAAGTATCATTAGTTAGGTGTAAGTTGTTCTGAGTACTTGTTAGCCAGTACTTTCACCAAGTTAACCATAACCGCGGAAAACACGGCTTCTCGAGAAGATTTAACCCTGCAGGGATGCACCAATTTGGCCGTACACGTAAGAATAACCCGCTAGACGGGGGATCAACCCACCAAGCGAGGTACTCAACACAACCCAACTCTTCTTCGCATCAAGCCCAAAGAACCGCGTGCAATTGAGCGCACGGCTAATCAAGCCCCACGAAGAAAAGGGGACCCTCATAGCACTCTAAGAACGCGTCTCCCTAAATGCCGACTACAAAAGTTCCACCCTGGCCTGGGTTCGCAAGATCATGCATGCGGCAAATGGAAAACCCGAACTAAATGAGGCGATTTGGACGAGATGCGAATTGAATCAAATTGAGGGGGACGCCCATACTCGCTTCCCACATGCGGTTAGTGCGCTCATCATGGATCAGTAGACAAGACCCTTTTCCTAATTAGGGTCGACACTAGCAGGCTTCAAAACCACGCCGGGCCTCCTGCCGGTGCCTTATCATCAAATTATTATTACCCAAAACGTTAACATGTTGTTGATTGAATTGAAACCCAACTATCAAACTAAACAGTTGATAAGACGGACAACAAGACTTGAGCGCAAACAACACTAAGCATGCAACTACGACACGAGGGCCAACAAGGTAAACAAACAACAGTTGATAGGAAGTGGAAGGAAGGTTATATCATGGCTGCAAGTTATACATATAATAGGATCGAGACACAAGCATCGACTCAAAAGGCTAGAATAAGAACAACGGAAAGAATCGGTAACAAGTTATGAAAGGCAGCCATTTGGCAGCAGGTGAGTATACTTGCCTGAGATCCAGCAAGTAGAGGTACATCCGAAGAACTTGTCGTTGCTCACATCATCTCAACGTCCTATCCGGGAAGAAGCAACGAACCTCGAACAAGCACCGGATGCATGACAATTTAATGGATGCATAGAAATAAACTAGTTGACATGATAACATGTTTAAATGGACCCATATGCAATTTGAGTTGCATATGAAAAGCCCATGAATTATGGTTGAAACAATTGTTTTACAACTAACCAATAGGTGAAAGTGGTTTAGTATGATGCATGGATGAGGAAACCAACAAAATAACAACAATAGAACCAATTGGAAATAAGGTTTACCCATTTTGAAATTCACTTATTAAGTTTTGGAATTTTGGTTACTTAAAGGTGTCACACAAGCATTTGTTATTTTCATCAAGTTAAATTGTTCAAAACAGATAACAAAGTTCATATTTGAGAAGATCACAAAATTTTAGGTGGATTACATGTTTCAATTATTGAAAAAGGAATTACAATGATTTAATTATGAATTAAACAAGTTTAAACAAGATTTAATTGAATTTAATTCAAGTGTGAATATTATTTGAATTTTATTTGTTCAAAACATAAATTCAAATTCATAATTGAAAAGGTTATACTTTTCTAGTTTGAAAACATATTTTATATGTTCAAAAAAATAATTTAATTTGAGCAAGTTATGAATTAGCAAATTTAAATGATTTAAACAAGGTTTAAAATTATTTAAGCAATTTTAATTACTCAAATCATGAAATAAAATTTATATTTGAAAAGGGTGGTTTAAAATAGCATGGAAAACATATTTCATTTGTGTTATTTGAATTAAGTATGAATTATTTATGAAATTAATCAAATTTTAAATGACTTGTTTAAATTTGAAATTTGAATGCATTTGAATTATTCAAAACAGAATACAAATGGGTTAATTAGGTAGAGAATTAAATTTGGTCCAACAAACATATTTTATTTTTATTATTTGGATTTGTAATTTAAAAGTTATTAGCAATTTAAAAACAAGGACCAATCTGTAATAACAGGGACCTAAAAGAAAGAAAAGGAGCGCAGATGGGCCCCTGGGGTGTTTTTCACCCAGGGCACCCTGGCCTGGGCCTCTGCAGTGCGGGCCCGTGCCTCTGTGGCATCCACGTGTGCGTGTGTGCGCAGTGAGGTGGCACGGGGAGTCAATGACCAGTGGGCCTGGCCACCGCGGTTAATTCCGCGAAAAAGGAGTGCGCGAGGGGGGAATCGAACCCACCCCCTCACGGTGCGCTGCGTAGGGTCAGTACCAGTGCGCTGATGAATCGTTCGTGTGGGTAACTGATACGGGAACAAGAAGAGGCTAGCTGGGGATGTTAACTGAATCAAAAGAACAGTTCGTTCTCTGAACCTGACGGATACAAAAGCAGCGATCGCCGGCAGCAAAACAGACGGCGCACGACGGCGGAGCATCCAGAGCACAAGGTGAGGAGGGGGGAGAAGCCCTAAGGCAAGGTCTCACCGTGGTTGTCGCCGCGGAGGCGCCGTTGCCGGGGACGCGGTGGGTCGCTGCTGCTGTCGAACGGAGAGGGAGGGAGGCTGAGCTCATCGAGCCATGGCGGACAACGACGTTGGTCAGAAATCGAGAAGACGACGCGATGCGATAACCAGCTGAAATCGATGGGAAATCAGAAGGGGGGCTCACCGGGAAGTTGTTGATGGTTCTGCTCGATCCTCAGGTCGTCCCCAGCCGCGGGAAGCGGGGGAAAAATTTGCAGACGGCCGAACTGCAACCACGGGGTGTGCGGGCACTGTGGCGCTCCTCCGGCTTGTGCTTGTGGTCAAGGAGGAAGAGGGAGGTGGGGTGGTTCTTCTCCACCTCCCAGCTTGGCTCACGGGTGGCTATGGGGTTGCGGCGACGGTGGGCTGCTCCGGTGGGTGATCGAGGTTCAGAGAGAATGACAGAGGGGAAGGTGGTGCAGAGAAGATGGAAGGCGCCGCGGCGGGGAGAGAGGGTAGGGGATAGGTTTAGGGTTAGCAGAGAGGAGGTGGGTTTTATGGGCGTTCGTGCTCGTACGGCAGCAAATCGGAAGGGGGAGGGGAGAATCACACGGTGGAGGAGGGGGTGACAGCGACAGCGTCGTCCGTACGAGGAAGAAGGAGCAGCGTGGGCTGTAAGAGAGGGGAGATGGGCTGGAGGGGAAGGAAAAGGTTTGGCCATGGGGGCTGGGGGGAGAAAAACGAATGGGGTGGGCTGCCTCTCACAGCTCACCTCTCCTTTTGATTTTTACCTTTTTTTTTGCTTGTAAGAAAAGAAAAGGAGAGAGAGAAAAGATTAGGTTGGGGTTTTAATTTTTATGAAATGTTTTATTAATTTGCAAACAGTAAATCAAAGCAATGTTACCATCATTTCCAAAAAAATTGAGATGTTAATTTAATTTTAAATTGTTAGTTGAATTTTCAAATAGGGTTTCACTTGGGATTTTGAAATAAACAATGTTTTTGATTTAATAAGATCAAACACTATGAACTTGGTGAGTTTTAAAAGGTTTGGAAGATTTTAAATTGTTACACCACAATTGGGTTATGTCAAATAAGAATGATTGATTGATTTGAATTTGAAATTACCATTAGGGTTTTATCAAAAGGGAAATTTTTATTAACAAGCCATTTGAATAAATCAACTTCAAACTATTTGAAAACAATTTGAGGTATTTAGTCTGCAACTTTCAATTGGAAATTTTAGACAGGTTTTGATAGTTTAAATTGGTTTTGGATCTTTGAGTTGTTTTGAAAAACAGAGTGCAATGCTTATGATGCATGTGATGCAATGCAAAGAAGAAAAACAACCAATTCTACTTAGGGGGGAACACCCCAGGTGTTACAACATCTAGAAGAAATCCTATCCTTTATGCTTGCCACCCTTTTGGATATTGTGGCCTCGTGAAGATTTGCCGAGAAGGGTCTCTCACATAATGGTGTATGGGGGAGCAACTTGCAAGTCTTCATCAAGCGGAGGTTGTGCTAGCAGCACGATCAAGAAAGAAGATCCAACTTGAGAGAGTCAAGATGGTAATCCTCTAGATCAAGTGGAATGCTCAAGGCAAAGGTATAATGTTGATAGGTTTTCTATTTTATTGGTCTCGTGTCTTTGGGAGACCGGGTTATAGGATAGATAGTCGTACTATCAAGATGGGCTCTCAAGTGAGTAACTTGATCTAATCGTTATGGAGAGCTCAAACCTTTGCATACTTGGCATATCATCTTTCTTAGATCTTATTTGGTTTTTGTCTCCTTTGGGTTTTAGTGCTTGTAATGATCTTCATGACAAGCCTTGGTTTCTCGAAAACAGATTTCGTAAGAAAAACTTGTTGCGTTTTCGGTGGTGAAAATATTCCACTCATCTTTGAGAATGTCCCCACAACTTCCGTTTGTGGTAACTTATCCATACTTTGAGGTATCAATATTTGTGTTATCTTTCCAATGCAATTGGATTTACCTCGTTCGGAGTTTATTTGCAAAAGTTATGAGGTTTCTAGTTCAGCCTCAATGATTCAGAAGTCAACCGGATATTTCCAACCGGATTATTCCATACCAACCGGAATATCCGGTTCTGATGAGAAGCTCGATTTTGGCTAAGGAATAGAGGTTTTAGGCACAGAAGCCTATCGGATATTTCCAACCGGATTATTCCATACCAATCAGAATATCTGGTTCTTGAGCCCGTTTGGGACAGAATCCAACCAGATTATTTAAACCGGATTATTTCGGTCCAACCGGAATATCCGAATCTGGAGTCTGTTCGGGACAGAAGCGAGCCGGAGATTTCAAACCGGATTATTCGCCTTAATCGGATATTCTGGTTTGGTCAACTCATTCGTGGTTTCAGATCTGAGGAAAAACAAGCAACCAAAATATCCGGTTCAAGTTTGAACCAGAATATCCGGCCCCTTTTTCAGCCTCAAACGGCTAGTTTTTTAGGGACCTATTTAAGGGGGTCTTCTTCCCCATTGGTCCCTAAGTATTCCAAGCATGAATTTTCCCCCTCTCCCCACCATTGTTGACCTTGGATAGCTTGCTCCTATCCCAATCTCTCCTATAATTCTTGCATATCTTTGAGGGAGAAGTGAGAGGAGGTCTAGATCTACATTTCCACCAATCCATCTTCCTTCATAGTGAGGGAAACTTAGTAGATCTTGATCTTGGAGTTCTTGGTGTTTCTCCTCCATTGTTCATCCTCTCTTATTCCCCCATAAGCATTTGTTGCTTTGTTCAAATTTGAGAGTGAAGGATTTGAGCACTTGTGCTCTTGCCATTTGCATCGGTTACATTGGTTTGCTCTCTCCACGAGGATTCGTGGAAGTTGAAAGTTTGTGAGCTTGTTACTCTTGGGTCTTGGACCCTAGACGACTTGTGGTGTTCTTGGGAGCCTCCATTTGAGTTGTGGATGTGTGCCCCAAGATTGTGGTGACACCGAGAGCCTCCAATTAAGTTGTGGATGCGTGCCTCGGGTTTGAAGGTTCCCAATAGTGGATGGTGTGAAGGGAATATGCCCGAGAGGCAATAATAAAGTGGTTATTATCTTATTCCTTGTTTATGATAGATGTTTATTTCTCATGCTAGAATTGTATTAACCGGAAACGTTGATACATGTGTGTTTAATAAACAAACAATGGTTCCTAGTAAAGCCTCTCTTTTAACTAGCTCGTTGATTAATAGATGATCAAGGTTTCTTGATCATGAACATTGGATGTTGTTAATAACGGGGTCATATCATTAGAAGAATGATGTGATGAACATAGACCCAATATCAAGATAACAATACGATCAAGTCATTTAGTTTATATTGTTATATCTTGCATATGAAGTAACTTATTCCTTAGACCATGAGATCATGTCAATCACTGATATCGGAAGGGTGCTTTGATGTCATCAAATGTCACACCGTAACAGGGTGACTATAAAGGTGTAGTTAGGTATTCGGAAAGTGTTAGTTGAGGCTCATGGATCAAGAGTGGGATTTGTCCATCCAAAATGACGGAGAGATATACTCTGGGCCCTCTCGGTGATATCACATCAACACCGCTTGCAAGCACGTGATATGATCACAAGGATGTTATATCATGGGAACGAGAAAAGAGTACTTGTCGGTAACGAGATTGAACAAGGTATGGTTGATACCAATGATCGAATCTCGGACAAGTAAAATATCGCGAGACAAAGGGAATAGTTCACGACGTTGATGGTTCACACGATCACGAGAGTCGTCGTTGAATATATAGGAGTCATCACGGATTTCCAGATCCCGCTGTTGATTATTGATCGGAGAGGAGTCTCGATCATGTCTATCTTATTCGCGAACCGTAGGGTGACACACTTAAGGTTCGATGACGCGTTTGAGAGGGTACGTAATACCGGCGAAAAGTTTGGACAACACCGAAATTGTTTCGGGGGAATATTGAAATAGTCACCTGATGCATGTAAAATGCATACATGAACTTTGCATGTTATTACTTGTTTTTCCTACATATTAGCAACTTATATTCATGTTTTATAATGATTTGGGGGATTTTCTAAACAATCCCCCTTCTTTTGGTTCTAACCCTGTTTTTCCAGAAAACGTACTTTTTAGTGTTTCAGACTTTCCGGGAGCTTCGGGACTCCAAAAAGGGCAAGGCCAAAGAGCACGGTTCAGATATTCGAGACGAAGACCATGGGCCAAAGTAGAGGGCCAAAAGGCCAACCAGGTGGCAAAGAGGACCCTCCACGCGGCCAGATTCCTTGGCCGCGTGAGAGGCCCCCTTTTTGCCCCCGTGGCTCCGATGCCGTCGATCTTTCTTCTCCCGAGTGTCTCGTGACCTAAAAACAACTATATAAAGGGTCCCCTGGCCTTTTCGAGGAGGAGGCGGCACCGAGAGACGAAACCACGAAACAGAGAGACAGAAGGCTGCCGCCGGAGAAGATCGGAGGGGGGAAACGCCGCCGGGATCACCCCCGGAGGCTCCACCCCCTCCGGCGTGTTCATCATCAACATCTACAGCAAGATCAGCTCCATCTCTCCACTGTAATCTCTTGGCAAACACGATGTATGATGCAATACTATATTCCCATGATGTATTGTGTCTCCCCGTCTATGTTTGAGTAGTGAATTGTTCTTGGCAATGGTGAAATAGTTCGTTGATTGGTTGCATACAGGTTTGTTATCTTCTATGATTGTCTTTATGTACAATATATGAGTGCACGCATATGTTGCGGAATGCATGTAAGGTGATCACCGGTAGCATAATGGCGTGGTGGTGACTTGGGAGTGACAGTAACCTGAGACCGAGCCACAAAGTTAAGTTATTGGGGGATATATATAGGGGACCTTAGAACGTAAGGCTATGGTGGGACTTTATGTCTTAATCAATCTTGTGCAGTCATTTACTTGGCCACATGATCCATCATAAGGGGTTGTAGATCAGTTACTTGACTATACCTATTCATGGCTCCTTCCTAGAAGAAAAAACTAAGACTAAAACATGTGCTTCACTAATTGTGACAACCACACGAACGAAACACCTATTGCTAGAACACTTTCTCCCTTGAGATACTTGAGATATTTGCTGCTTGCTACTTGTGAAACTTGCTTAGAAACTTGCTTTAGGATTACTTGCATTTTAAACTTGCTTCACTAGTTACTAGACAAACCACACTCCACGTCACTTGCTTTTAATTAGTTAGTTCCTTTTAGTCAAACTTAGTGCTTTGCATGAACAGCCATATAAGAGGGTTATAGGGCTTTAGAGAATAGATAGCTTACCTTCACCTCCTCGTGGGTTCGACACTCAAATACTTATCGAAAGGTACTACAATTGATCTCCTGCACTTGGGAGTCATCATCACCGGAATTGTTTTGGGTAATTTTGAAATAGTTCAAGGGGATTCTTCTCAAATGGTTGTTAATAGATTTAACAACTAACTCAAGAGGTTATATGTTAATGTTTGTTAATGGAATTAGCAAATATTAAAATAAAGAAATAAAATTGTTTTATTTATTTATTAAAGAAAACTCTTGGGATTTTGAGTGGGAATTAATGGAAGAATGAGTGGGTTGAGTGGAGACTCCACTCACATGATGAGGGAGAGGTAGAGACACCCAAAAAATCATGGCTGCCATCCCCTCCTATAAAAGGAGGGGTGGAAGCTCCCTCTCCCCCACACACACACTTGTGTCATCTCCTCCTCCCTCCTGCCGCTGCTCCACTACTTGTTCGTGTGCTTGGCGAAGCCCTGAGCAATGTTTTTCTCCACCACACCACGTCGTCGTGCTGCTGGAGTTCCGAGGGATCCTCTACTTCCGCCCCCCGCTGGAACGAGGGAACGGAGGTCGTCATCAACCGTACGTGTGACCGATCACGGAGGCACCGCCGGATTGCGGTGCACATCTTCTCGCTCTCGGGATCGGTGTGAGTACGACTACGCCAACAACAAGATTTGATCGTGTAACGCTTTGTGTCTTCGAGGGTATGTGTTCTCTTTAACCCACTCTTTACCCGTTGCACTTCGTCTCCTAGATTAGATCTTGGCCTTTCGGGTGTCTCTCGCGTAGGCATTTTTTTTGTTTTCTATGCAACGACCCCTTCAGTGGTATCAGAGCCGGATCTATGCATAGATGTTTTGTACGGGTAGAACACATAGGTGTATGTGGGCGTTGATGATCATGTTATTACATCCTTGATTATTTTATGATCTTAGTGGCATAGTGGGATGAAGCGGCCCATACTAACCTTACATGTCCACGTACATGAGACTTGTTCCACAACTGACATGCAACTTGTATTGCATAAGTGGCTTGCGGGTGTCTGTTTCTCCTACTATAGTTAATATCTAATCTACGAAGGGTTGGTAAAAATGTGTTTGTCAACGTTGTGGTTGATGTTCGTAGGTATGAACGGTTCTATCCTCGAAAGCCCTAAGCCACATAAAATATGCAAAAATAAATTAGAAGCGTCTAACTAGTTTTTGTTGGGCATGTGATGTGATATGGTCAATGTTACAAATTTGATTATCAGATGATCTATTTGGTAAATTATTGATATACCGGAAGGTATCCATATGATTATCTTATTATTGATGGACAATCAAGATTGGGATGCCATGGTACTTAGTACCACGCCGGTGGAATGCTGGAGATCATACCATCATGCACATGATGGATATCAAGTGCAAGGAGGACCATATCATATCACGTTATCCTTACATTTGATGTCTGTGATGATTAATCCTTTTATGCATCTTGTTTTGCCTAGATAGCGACGGTAGCATTATAAGATGATCCCTCTCACTTAATATCAAGATAATAATGTGTTCTTCCTTAAGTATGCACTGTTAAGAAAGTTCGTCGTTTCGAGACACCACGTGATGATCGGGTGTGATAGACTAAACGTTCGCATACAACGGGTGTTTTCAAGCCTATCATGTACATACATGGCCTTGCAACACACGCAATACTACGGTTCTACTTGGCGAGCCTAGCATGTACAGACATGGCCTCGGAACACGTAACCGAAAGGTAAAGCATGAGTCATATGGATGATATGATGAACATGTCGATGTTCGCCTTTGAAGCTGCATCATCTCACGTGATGATCGGTTTTGGTGTAGTGAATTTGGTTTGTGTAATCACTAAAGACGACTAAGAGGGATGTTGTTTTTGAGTGGGAGTTCATGGTTTAATTTTGAATTAACTTGAACTTATTTATCATGAACAACCAATCAAAGTGAATTTGCGGAAATTGTAGTATTCATTGGCATCCACATAACTACCTTACACTTAGATTGTGAATTGAGATATAACTGTTATGATCTGGTAAAAATCATTTAAGGTTGGTACCGTATTAGTGAAATTTAAAATTGAGTCCTATTGTAGATTTTCGGTATTTCCTACCTAGCTCCATATGATTAATGCTTGATTGATCTAGAGAGCAAATAATTCCTACTTAGAATCCAGAGTCACGGTTGCTTCCATATTACTTTATCTTCAAAAGAACGTTTTGTTGATCAAGGTGATTTAGGAACTGAAAAGAGTTGTTTTCAGAAACAATCAAGTGAAAAATATATTGATATCTAGAAACTTATTTGTAGCAACATGAATGAGTATAATTTAGCGTGACAATGTTTGCTTATATTATCTGAATATATGCAATGATCGAAGACGCTAGGCGTTTGAATATTCCAAGAATTCGGGCGCTAAAAATTATCCTCTAAATTCCTTCCTTCGAGCTATAGTAGCTTAATAATAAAACTATCATGATGGGATGGATTATAAGTATGGGTAAAGTCGTTTACCTTACTTGGAGATTGTTAAGAGTGGAATCTAGAAGAATACTATTAATATGGTGATATTAGCAGAACAATCGAACTCAAAGTATGACTCAATGGGGGATAGTATATGACTAACACACCAAAGAAAATGAACTAGTACGACTAGCATTGTTTGATGTTGAATGGTTCTTGTATAAAGGAAAGGGAATATTGAAAATAGAATTACAAAAAGATATATGGCAGAAAAAGAAGATAACTTGAAAAGTCCAGCTCAGGAGTACATACTTGATATACAAGTTATAGATGTATTACTAGTTGACAAAGTATTTTTTTGGGTATTTTGATACCACATTGGTTGGTATGAGTTGTCATACAAAGCAACGCAATGCAAGAAATACAAGGGCCTAAAAGGAACTAGTAATAGATGTGGAATCTATTATGACAAGAACATAAATAAAGTGTTATTGTGTTCACTGTCGTATCGAACCAAACATTCAAGATTTATTTTAAGAACTTAATAAGTTGTTATTTTGTTCTAGTCTTTTGTGAGAACAAATGAGATTGTTCAAACGATGACCATATTCCATAATTGATGGATATGTTAATATAAATCATGTTGGTAAAGTAAACATCTATAATACTAAATGCTAAATGTTGCAAGACGTAAAAGAGTTTAACTTAAATTGTGACACCACCATTTTAGTTCATATCGGAAAGGAAAACATGAAGGAACTCCATATTGATGGACTTTCGGAGTCATTTTGTTTTGAATAAATTGACGCTTATGAGACCTCTTCCAAAAGATGACTAGAATTCCGTTCTTAGGCCAAAGTAGAATGGACGACTAATTTAGTGGAGATTATACATATTGATGTATATAATCCATTATGTGTAGTCATGTATGGTGGATTAATTTTTCCTTCATCTAATTTTGTCAATGATTTGAGTAGATATGTGAGTATATCTATTTAAGAAAACGGAGTTTGACATTTTGAATTGGTTCAAAAGGTTGTTAATATGAAGTAAAAATCAATGTAACAAGACAATTAATTATTTATGATTCGATCATAAAGGATAAAGTTTGAGTTACAAGTTTAGCAAAACATCTGAGAAGTTGCAGAATTGTTCTACAACTTATATTACTCGAATTACCCCACTTTAGTTTGGAGTGTTCGAGAGACAAAATCAAACCTTGTTGGACATGGTAAGATTAATAAAAATTCCATTATAATTTTGTAGTTTATACATTAGTGACAACCATTTTTCCACTGGAAAGAGCACCATCATGATCCGTTGAAATTGACAACATATAAGATATGGTTTGGGTAGTGACCCGAATTGTCATTTTCTTAAGTTTTGGTATGCATAGCATGTGTAAAATGTTTACAACCAAAATGGGATAAATATATGTTTATAAGGTTATTCTAAAGAGAACATTGGGTATTTCTCCCATCACCGACCAAAGACAAATGTTGTTTGTCAGAAAGGGTTGATTTCTCGAGAAAGTAGTTCTTGCAAAACAAGTGAGTGGGAGCACGGTACAAACTCAACGAGATTAGAGAATCTTCGTTATCATGTCAAGAGTAGCGCAACACTGGAAGTTGTTCCGGGGTTTGCTATTTTGACAAAGTAGAAGACACTACATCTGTTGTAGATACTTCGGATGAGTTTGCGTACTAAACCACAAAAGTCCAAAAACTTTGTACTTAGACCAACTTGTGGTTTAAGAATAAAGTGTTGTTTTGACAACGAAGGACCTAGACCTTATAAAGGAAGCAAATGATGGGCCCTGACTTTGTAAAACTGACTATGAGTCATTATATCCGCCATAGTATCCTTGTACGAATATCAAGTATGTGACTTGGTAGTCCTTTCGATAGGTATGATGTCTAACGATAGCAAAAGGGTCTATATAGCAACAAAGACATGGATTTACATCCTTTGAAAGTTGTACTTAACGAAGAGTTGTTTTCGACGAAGTTCAAAGAGTTGACTACTACAAGATTTTGATCTTCCGTAGTGATGTTTTAGTCTTCGCGGATAGTTCTAGCAAAAGTTACATATTATGATATGACAGTTGAATAACAAAACCAACTCTCCTCTCGAGGAAGTTTGGTCAAAGATGTGTACTTGACACAGTCTGAGAGTTTTGTGAAATTCAAAAGGTTGCTGGAAAGGTATGCACACTTCAATGGTTGAAGTGAGCATAACGAAGTTTAAATCTTTACCTTAATGAAGTTACGAGTTTGATTCCATCATGAACGATAAAGATGCTTGTAGAGTTACAAGAAATTAAGTGGGAGCGCTATGACATATTCCTATACTTTATGTAGATGACATATGGTTGATTGGAAAATATGTATTTTAAATTAACACGGTTAAGAAATTCATATTGATGAAAGGCTTAGAAGATATTGGGCATCGATAGCCATAAGAGATGGATTGAAACACCTGATATGATTGAAGCCAAATTACATAGATGAAATATTGAAGTAAGTAAATATCGAAATGACAAGAAGGGGTTCTTGTCACACGGAAAATAATTGAGCAAGATTCAAGTGTTTTGACACATGATGATCATCATTGAAATCGAGATTTCTAAGTCATGTTTCCATGCTATGTACACAACCAGATGAGTCCTATGCTATAAAATGTTATAGCATGATAATCCATATGATGATTAGACAAAAGTGGGAGAGATCCTTATGTCATTTTAGAAATGTTAAGGATATGTTTTCCTATATAGTAATGACAAAATATTAGTTGTAATATGTTACACTAATAGTCTTGTCATTTATTCAAGTAATTTTATCTCAATTAAAATATGTGATGAAGGGTAGCACAATAGACTGGAAGAAAGTTCCATGCTAGATTTGAAAGAGTTTCAAAATTAAAAAAATATTATGACAGATACTACAACAAAGGTTAAAGTATATCGTTGTGTTGACAACTGATAATAAGCGTATTTTGTGTCAAGGAGTTCTTTATTAAACTTGGTGAAATTCCAAGAATGCTGACACTATGAAGCTACATTTTCACAATGTTAGTAACATTAGTTTAAGCTGAGGAATTAAGGTATCACCGGAACTTGGTGAATTTCCAAGAATGCTAACACTATGAAGCTACATTTTCACAATGTTAGTGACATAAGTTTAAGCCGAGGAATCAAGGTTTCACCGATTGACCATATATATACAAAGCCATCTCATTAGAGAATGAGTGATGCGTGTAGACGCAAAGAACATGCAAATACAATAGGACCTGAATAGTTCAGATCCTTTTTGATGATGTTTACCACATGCAAAGCATGGTAATAACACTGGAACACCATATGTGTTAAGTGCTTACAGACTAGATTATTGACTCTAGTGCAAGTGGGAGACTGAAGGGAATATGCCCGAGAGGCAATAATAAAGTGGTTATTATCTTATTCCTTGTTTATGATAGATGTTTATTTCTCATGCTAGAATTGTATTAACCGGAAACGTTGATACATGTGTGTTTAATAAACAAACAATGGTTCCTAGTAAAGCCTCTCTTTTAACTAGCTCGTTGATTAATAGATGATCAAGGTTTCCTGATCATGAACATTCGATGTTGTTAATAACGAGGTCATATCATTAGAAGAATGATGTGATGAACAAAGAACCAATATCAAGATAAACAATACGATCAAGTCATTTAGTTTATATTGTTATATCTTGCATACGAAGTAACTTATTCCTTAGACCATGAGATCATGTCAATCACTGATACCGGAAGGGTGCTTTGATGTCATCAAACGTCACACCGTAACAGGGTGACTATAAAGGTGCCGTTAGGTATTCGGAAAGTGTTAGTTGATGCTCATGGATCAAGAGTGGGATTTGTCCATCCAAAATGACGGAGAGATATACTCTGGGCCCTCTCGGTGACATCACATCAACACCGCTTGCAAGCACGTGATATTATCACAAGGGTGTTATATCATGGGAACGAGAAAAGAGTACTTGTCGGTAACGAGATTGAACAAGGTATGGTTGATACCAATGATCGAATCTCGGACAAGTAAAATATCGCGAGACAAAGGGAATAGTTCACGACGTTGATGGTTCACACGATCACGAGAGTCGTCATTGAATATATAGGAGTCATCACGGATTTCCAGATCCTGCTGTTGATTATTGATCGGAGAGGAGTCTCGATCATGTCTATCTTATTCGCGAACCGTAGGGTGACACACTTAAGGTTCGATGACGCGTTTGAGAGGATACGGAATATCGGCGAAAAGTTTGGACATCACCGAAATTGTTTCGGAGGAATATTGAAATAGTCACCGAAATTGTTTCGGGTAATTTTGAAATAGTTCAAGGGGATTCTTATCAAATGGTTGTTAATAGATTTAACAACTAACTCAAGGGGTTATATGTTAATGTTTGTTAATGGAATTAACAAATATTAAAATAAAGAAATAAAATTGTTTTATTTATTTATTAAAGAAAACCCTTGGGATTTTGAGTGGGAATTAGTGGAAGAATGAGTGGGTTGAGTGGAGACTCCACTCACATGATGAGGGAGAGGTGGAGACACCCAAAAATTCGTGGCTGCCATCCCCTCCTATAAAAGGAGGGGTGGAAGCTCCCTCTTCCCCCCACACACACTCGTGTCATCTCTTGCTCCCTCATGCCGCTGCTCCACTACTTGTTCGTGCGCTTGGCAAAGCCCTGAGCAATGTTTTTCTGCACCACACCACGCCGTCATGCTGCTGGAGTTCCGAGGTATCCTCTACTTCCGCGCCCCGCTGGAACGAGGGAACAGAGGTCTTCATCAACCGTACGTGTGACTGATCACGGAGGCACCGCCGGATTGCGGTGCACATCTTCTCGCTCTTGGGATCGGCGTGAGTACGACTACGCCAACAACGAGATTTGATCTTGTAACACTTTAACCCTCTCTTTACCCGTTGCACTTCGTCTCCTAGATTAGATCTTGGCCTTTCGGGTGTCTCTCGCGTAGGAATTTTTTTGTTTTCTATGCAACGACCCCTTCAAGGTGAACTAGGCCTTTGTGGCGGGGTTCATCGGAGAATAAGGTGAGGCCTTTGTGGCGTTGAGTAGGCCTCTTGTGGCGAGCTCACACCCCTCCAACGAGACATACTCCCCTTGTGGGAGGAACTCGGGAATACATCATCGTCTCCGCGTGCCTCGGTTATTTCTATACCCGAGCTTTTTTACTTATGCAATTTACATTGTGATAGCCTTCGAGCTTAAAGTTATATATCTTGCTATCACCTTGTTACTTGTCTTGCTTAGCATAAGTTGTCGGTGCACCTAGTTGACCCTAGAATATTTAGGTTGTGAGCTTGTTAATTTAAACACCTAGTTTATTTCCGCATTTAGCAAGCCTTAACCGGAAAAGTTTTAATCGCCTATTCACCCCCCTCTAGGCGACATCGTTGTCCGTTCTATGTGTCCACCAAGAATCAACTTGCCGATATCTTCATGACGGCCCTTGATGAACCAAGATTTCGAGATTTGAGGAATGAGTTAAATGTCATAGATTCGTCTAACTTCGCTTGATAACCTTGCATAACTACCTCCGCTACACGTGTTATTAAGTTTAGATGTAGGCATATACATAGGGGGAGTGTAACTCAAAACATGAGTCAACACTCCTCTTATTATGCAAAAATTTAGTATTCATGAATATCTAGTCATTTTATGACTTATTGTGCTTAAATGATGAGTATTGGTTTTGGGCCCAAGATATTTCTTCGCGGCACCAAGCCAAACACTCAAACATGGTGGTTATGGCCACCAAACTTCTCATGTGAGGAGTTAGTTCCCATTTGATCTTCATTTTCCTATTTAGACGATATATGTCTCCTATATGTATATGTTGAAAAAACACACAATTTTTGGCCGTTATTTTTTCGATCTTGCATTTTGGGTGCATATTCCCCTTTACTTACGAAAGATCATTGATCTATCCTAAGCCAAAAACTCCCATCCCAAAATACCCTCTCTAAATTCTTGCACATGTTCATGATTCACACCTCAAGGGTTGGGTCGCCCGCGAGGTTGTTTTCACCCACCTCATTTCCTCCCCACACCGACCCATCCCCACCGCCGCTCACGCCATCTACGCCACTGTCCTCGTCATCTCCGGCACCTGTCCGCCTCCATA
>CM054059.1:78035790-78204518 GCA_028641055.1 Alopecurus myosuroides | reverse complement strand
GAACACAAATGAATTAGAGCAAGAAGTGCTTAAGTGAGACATATAGAGGGGTGGCTGACCCGCAGTGCGTTGTGGTGCGATTCTTTTTACAAATATGACCCCTTGTTCAATCGCAGTGTCAAAACTAACCCACTCCGAATTTTATTGTCAAAAGTAACCCGGCGAGAGGAAGGAAAAGCGACACGTGGACTTTCTGCCATCCCATTTGACGGAAAGTCACTTCCCGTCGTCCCACTTGGCGGAATGTCACTTCCCGCCTTCATAGTCGGCGGAAGGTAGCCGTGAGGTTGTAAACGGCTTCAGCACAAAGTGGCTTTCCGCCAAATAAGAGGCAGTAAGTAACTGTCCTCCATCTCAGTTGGCGGGTAAAAATGTGTCGCTTTTTCCTCCTCCCACAAGGTATATTTGGCCATACCTCGGGCCGGCCCTAAAAAAAACCGCAGCATAAAACCTAGGACGGGCCTATTTTTCATGCCCAAGCCCGGCCTATGGGTGGAAAAGCCCGTTGGGCTTCGGGGCGATCCTCTTCCCTAAAGCATGAAAATACGAAGTCTGGCCCGGCTTTCAGGCTCAAAACTGAGACCCAAGCCCGGCCCACGGGTAATCCCCATCGGGCCTATGCCCGGGATTTTCTGGCTGGATCAGGTCGGGTCGGGTTTCCCATGGCGAGGTATATCGCTAGGGTACTTTTGACAATAACATTCTAGGGAGGGGGTAGTTTTGACAATATCATTCGATGGGGTCATATTTGTTAAAAAATCTTGTGGCGCGGAAAACATCGGCCGTTTTTTGCTTCGGCACATCGCCTTGGTGTCCCAATTGTTGGCATTTTCTTTTACAGTATATGATCTTTTATTTTGGCTTGTCAATTTGATTCGACGTGACCACGCGTATTGCATTAAAGTTGTTGGCCTAGCTAGCCCAACAAGGATGCATGACATTAGTTGTCCACGGACTCGCCTACCGTGCCCACTTAAATCATGTCCATGTACGCCCTACGGAAAGACCGCCTTTGTTGCTGGGTAGCCACGAACGAAATGTGGGGGTTCACCGCGGCTGCCCACCAACAAATGCAGTCTTACGGTGGGAGTCCACTTAATCCTTCGCGACACCTCAAAAACATAACTCGGTCTTTCTCTCTCAAATAAAAATGTAGCTCGTTATGTACAAACTGGTCCACTTTCCTCGTTCTCTCCATGATTGAGGAACAAATTAGACAATAGGGTCAGGTATTGAGCACACCACAACGGACACCGTCATGCCAAGGCCCGGCAGAATCACGCCGTGTTGAAGCGCATCTCCATGCATGACACCTTCGACGGTGCCGGGGATGGTGGCGGCGGACGGGTGCAAATGTGTGATGGACTCTCCCTCGAGGAAGACCAACTTGTCGCCATAGCCAGTGTGTTAGACGCAAGATCTCCGCCGTCTCTAGGAGCTCCATCGGCAGAGGAGAACAGTAATTGAACGGGCCATTTGGGTTCAGAGTTGGAGCAGGACACTGCGTGGAGGCGGGCGACGACGACCGTGAGTGGAGAGGCCAAAATGTGTGTGCTAGATTCTTGGATTAGTTTCTTAGTGTGCACACCTGGTCGATTGGTAGAGGTGTGCTAGCTTCGTCGGGTGGAGGGAGGAGCAACGAGAGCATGGAGCTTCTGCATGACTATATGTTGTTGTTTGGAGGTTTTATTGACGGGATGCACTAGTGGAAAACGGGGGTTTAGTTCTGGTTGGTAAGGGCCTCTAAAAGCCCCCCGCCTTTACTCCCCGTTTGGCACAATCGGGACTAAAAGGCCTCGCCTTTAGTACCAGTTTAGCACGAACCGGGGCTAAAAACCCATCCATGTGGCCGTGGTGGAGAGCTTGGGCCGTAGGACATTTAGTCCCGGTTTGAAACACCAGCCGGGACTAAAGGACTCCACGTGTCTTCGGCGTAGCGCGTGGCTGAAGGGGCCTTTTGTCCCGGTTGGTATTACAAAATGGGACTAAATATCCCATGGGGTTTCGGATTTTTAGGTTTTGGGTTTTGGGGTTTAGGGTTTTAGGATTTAATTTGTGTTTTCCATTTAATTCTTTCTCATTTGAAACAATTTTTTATATACATATATTCTATGCTACTGGGTACTGTACATGTTGATGCATACATATAACATAATATCTCCTACATGCGTGCATATATATACAAAATTTGTATTGCACAGGGAGACTCTATATCGGCCCGTCGTTCTATATCTTCTCGCCGTTCTCTCTAGGCGCGGGTATTACACATAGAGACTCTCCGGTTGGATCTAGACCTAATTGTCGGTGTAGTTGAACTCTCCGGTTGGAGCTATGACATGCTCAAGCAAAAAATATCGCCAATTCCTTTTGAATTGCTTGTATGTGGTTCTGTGATAGGAGCTGCTCTTGCATCCTTCCCATCTTTAAAGAAGGAGAACAATAGGAATATATGAGTGATGTGTATATATGAATGAAACTCAACAGATTTAATGGTAATAGAATGAAATTGTGAATAGTGTTTACGTACTTCAATTTGTCTTCCATCGTTGAGCCGCTCACTGGTCGTCATGCGAAGATACTCGCAAATGTATTATCCACATAAGATAGTCCCTTGATTCTATCTCAACCACGTTGCGAGAATATAATTTAATTAAACAATAATCAAGCATGATAATGGTATTGAAACTAGAATGGAAGAGATGTGTGGACCTATCTAGTATACTACTTACCGTGTTAGGTTTAAAAGTCAATTTCAGTTTCCATTCACCGGTAATATCCTTGATGAACTATTGCCAACAAGTTCCCCACAAAGAAAATGAATAAAGGAGTTATTAATTAATTGATATCAGAAAATGAACGAAAGGGAACGATATAATGTGATAATGATTGAACTTACCTATGGAGCAACATAAGCATGATTTCGTATAGTTTTGTGTCTTTACCTAATGGGTCAACGATTTAAACTACTCCCTCGTCAACTTTAATGATTAGCAGAATCCAGTGGAAGCTGCGCACGTTTATATAATTAAGTAGGCATGCATAACTCATCAATTACACTTGACATTAAGCAACATAGAATGTGTACAAGACCGTAACACTTACCCGAAGTTGTAAGGGAATAGTATTTTTCTTTTGGTATTTTGTTTCCTTAGAAACCTTAGCAAGTTAGCCTTTGTCTCCTTGGAATGATGTAGTACCGTATACTCATGGATGACGTTTGGGTCAATGAACCCAACGTCATAGACTTTGTTTAGGTTGCATTCGCGAATCTTCATTCTGCATAATAGAGTACAAAATAATATAGTGAGGATATACATGCAATGAGCGAGCTGAGCTAGAGACTTAAATAACAGAAATAATTCACTTAAAGACAGTAGAAACTTAGGAGAGATTTGTCGGGGGCGTCTTGATTGAATAGCTGAAAAAATTGTGTAAGCTCCAAAGATATTGATGGTGACGTGATCACACGCTCGTTGGGAGACCCCGAGCGTAAGGTATGATGTAGTCTAGCGGAATTATTTTCCCCAATTAAGGAACCAGGGTTTATCGAACTAGTAGTAATTCGTAGTCTTGGAGAATGTTGCTCGTTATCTGATGCGTCAACAAGCGTGAAACCTGCACACAAACACAAACTCTCTCTTGCCCCAACTTTTCGGAAGGTTGTCAATCTTCCGGTCTTGCTGAAACTAAAGAATTAAACGTATAGAGTCTTGAAAAGTAATTCAAGTAAAAAAAATAGCAAGGAAATAATTATGAAAGTACTTAAAAGAAGGTTGCAAATATGAGGAAAATAGGACTGGGCCATAGGTTCACTAGTGGTGTGTCTCCAAAGAAAACAAACATGGTGGGTGAACAAATTACAACTAGGCAATTGACAAATCATGAACGTGTAATGATACTATTATGATGAGATATAGGTCATGGGTTCTAACATTGTAGGCATTACATCAAGGAATAAGGACTTCTATCCAACATGCATCCATATCTAAAAGTCCACCTCAAAAAAAAAACTATCCAGCAAATCCCTCTAGTATTAAGTTGCAGCAATAAAGTGATTGCTTTATGTGCAACATACATTAAGAACAATACATAATGTAAATAGTGATTCTCATCCGTAGACAAGAGCCCCGATGTTTTCTCCCTAGTAGCAGCAGCACATCCCCCATCCGTCACGTTTCTGTCTGTAACATTCCCGATTTTTCGAAAAGTTCAAAAATCACTAAAAATAAAAACTTTTGTTTTCTTGATTAATGCAAGCCACAAAAAACAAATAAAAACTCAAAAGCTAAGGAAATATCCTATGTTACTGGATGGAAGGTCCTAAAATGCCCTTATATTCGAAACCCTAAGGTGGTTTCAAAGTAAATTAGTTACTTTTAGCAAGACCTAATTCCATAAAATGATTTCAATTCAAATTTGGTTTTGAAAATGTTTATATGGCATTTAAAAACTAGAGGATTTATCCTAAATAAATTTATAGGCCTCAAAATATTTTATGAAACCAAAAAGTATTTATGACGTTCCATACTTCAAATAATTTAAACGGTTTCAACAAATGCTATTTACTATGAAAATTTCATTAATGTGTTTTAAAATCAATATAATAACTTCTATTATTTTCCTTAAAAAAATTCAAGTCAAAAATTAATTATGAAATCTTATTTTTTGTATAAAAATAATATGTCACGTTTGAAAATTTTCAAAATTTTAAATGTGTTGATTTGTTTACATAAATGTTTCTGATTTGAAGATATGATTATTTCAAAAATTTAGGAACAAGTTTGAGCTTAATTGGATTAATAAAACAAAAGTTGTAAAGAAAATGATTAAATAGAAAAAAGAAAGAAAAAAAGGGAAAAAGTTGAAGCCAGTCGGCCAACCCAGACCCTTACCTTCCACACAACACAATGCGTAGAAGCCCAGCAGCGGCCCAACAACGCAGCAGCACGCTCCATCACTTTCCTATCTCTCTTTAGCTGACAAGCTGGGCCACGCTGATGTCATCGACGACGTCAGCCGTCTTCAATCTCCAGCCGGAAGAAACGCCCTAAGAAACTGCCAATTTGATTCCGTTGATTGCTCGAGTTTAAGGCCCTTAAACTGTGCCCGATCCCTTCCCTATTATCTCTCCGCTCTCTTTCCCCTCTGCCTCCCCTCTGGATAGCGCATCCACTGTGCCGAAATTCCTCTGTGCCGCCGCCATTCTCCCTTGCTTCCGACGTGGTGAGCCACCTCAAAGCCACACCGTCGCCACGTCCATATTCCCCACAGCGAGGCGCACCTCCCTGACCTCTTCCTCTTTTTTTGTACGTGCAGGATTCATCGCGCCGAGCACGTTCGAAGGTCTCCGGCATCCGCTCGTCTCCATCTACGCCCGGCTGCCTTCCAAGGAAGCGCGAGGTTGCGGCATCTCCACCATCATCTTCCCCGAGACGTGCCGCACGTTGTCGTCACCACTGCCAATTCATAGGACGTATGCATCGTCGTTATCGTCGTTTTTCCTCGTCGGAGAACCACTGCGTCAAGCCTTCAACCATTTCCGGCGACCTACCACCGCGGTAAGCACCCCCTCCCTCTCTCTACCGTTAGATCTGATGAATGGCCGAGATTAGAAACGCCGCAAAGAGTTACGCCACCGTCAGATCTGGATCTGACGGCCCAGATTGATCCACTTATCCATGTTATCGCTTAGTCAGCGTAGCCAGTCGCAGCCACCTAGCGCACATTCAGCACCAGCATCCAATCAGAGCACGCCACGTGGCCAAACCTTATCCACTCTGTTTTTCTATTTTATCCGAATAGAATTAGTTTGGACATTTTGTAGAAAAGCCCCTAGATATTAGAACCATCATAACTTTTGATCCAGGGACTAGCACAACAACACAGGTGTTCTTACATTATCTAAATATGGAACGCTACACTTTCACTCGAGCATAGATGTAAGGAAGGCATGAACCTACTAATACGTCATAAACGTATCCTTAATTTCTGATGTTCCATGTTTCTTTCATGCCATATGCTACATCTTAGTCTTACACTTTATGTCATTTTTATCGATTTTCCTGGACTAACCTATTGACAAGATGCCACATAGCCAGTTCCCGGTTTTCTGCTGTTCTTAGTTTCAGAACAGTTGTTCTGGAAATATTCTCGGAATTGGAAAATTCAAAACCCGGAAGTTTTAGAATTCCCGAAGGTTCCACGGAGTCCCGAAGAGGCCCATAGAGGGCCACACCATAGGGAGGCGCCCCCTGGCCGCGCCTGGGGGTGGTGTGGGCCCCTCGGGTGTCCACCGACATCGCCCTTTCTCCTATTTACCCCCCCCCCCCCGGTGCGTGAACCCTAGATATATACCACTTTTCCACGGAAAATACCCTAGGCCGCCGTCATCGTCAACCTGAGATCGGGAGGTTCTGGAGTTCTCCTCGGCACCCTATCGGGAGGTAAAATCATCACAGGAGGGATCTACACCACCATGCCCGCCTCCGAAGTGATGCGTGAGTAGTTCATCCCTGGACTACGGGTCCATAAAAGTAGCTACATGGTTGTCCTCCCCACTTTATGACTCATGTTTAGATCTCGTGAGCTGCCTCACATGATCGAGATCATCTTATTGTAATGCTACATGTTGTGTTTGCTGAGATCTGACGAATATTGAATGTTATATCCAATGATTATCAATCTATCATGTTTTATTCATGTGTATGTTATTTATGATCTTGCATGCTCTCTGTTATTACTAGATGCTCTGGCCAAGTAGATGCTAGTGACTCCAAGAGGGAGTATTTATGCTCGATAGTGGGTTCATGCCTCCTTTGCATTGTGCTCGAGTGACAGAAACGTGACGGATGGAAGATGTGTTGTTGCCATTAGGGAGAAAAAAACGATGTTTACTTGCGGGTGCAGCCTTCATATCTATCAATTTCCCAGCTGTAATTTATTCACCACACATGGTATCCATCTTTTATGGAGAGACATCACTAGTGAACTGTGGACCCCGGTCCATTTTCTCATACTGATAATACAACCACTGCAATTATTGTTTCCACTATTTTCACACGGCTACTAATGTTTTCATATTGTTTTACTACTGTTTTCCACATCATACATTTAACCTCTTTGTTCCACGTTGGGGAAAAGTGAATTGATTGTGTTGTGTAGGTTCCACGTTATTGCTAAACCGGTAGTGCGCCCTACCATCTCAACTGCATAAATCTTCTGAAGTTACTCCTTCCTCCTACTGGTCGATTCAACCTTGGTTTCTTTTCTGAGGGAAAACTTGCTGCTGCACTCTTCACACCTTCCTCTTGGGGTCTCCCAACGAGTGCAAGACCTGCACCATCAAGACTTTTTTTGGCGCTGTTGCCGGGGAGGAATAGAATTTCTACAAGGGGAGTCTCTCACTTCCAATCTCTTTACTTTATTATTGTTTTGCTTAGTTTATTTTTATTTTTATCTTGTTTTCTTCTCTTTATCAAAAATACAAAAAAATAGTTCTTATTGTAGTTGTTATTTTTATCGTATTTTTAATCTTGCTAGAGTATTACTGAAGTTGAGGTCCGTTCTTTTAAGCAACAAGGTATATAAAGTTTTAAAGATGATTGGTATAGGATAAGTGATTCCCATCATAGATGCACAAAAAAATCCACTTTAATACTTCTTAGGAATTTTTATGTTAGCATTACTAGCTGGTATAGGCATGTTCTAGACACTCGTACAGGTGTTAATTTTCTGGGAACTCCTGCTTTGGAAGCCTGTAGTTTAATTCAAAGTTTAGTTGGAACACCACCTACTAAAATTGTTAAAACTGAGATCACTTTAGATGATGTTATATAGAAGATGAACTTTATGGAGAAATTTTTTCTAGATCTACTTGATAATGCTAGCAAAATTGATCAACCAATAGTAAGCATCAATAAGAGAATTATTGTTTTAGAGGCTAGCAATACTTTTAAAATCAAAAATATAAGGATTGGTAAATTAGAGGAGGCTATGGAAACTTTAACTGCAACTTTTTCTTCTCTTAAGTTTAAGAAGGATAAAAATTCTATGGGAAAACAACAAAAATTCATATATGTCCCCAAGGTGTCTAAACCAAAACCCCATAATATGCCTAAAACTGATAAGACCTTTAGTGCAACTACAAGTGATTTAAATATTGCTTCTTCCTCTCGGGGATCCACAGTGCCAATTGCTACAGGATGTGTCTTAGAGGAAATTTTCGATTTGGATGCTTCTTCATTTGAAAACACTTGATTCCACTTTTCTGGGCCTAGCTAATAGGCGTTAAAGAACAGCACTTCTTGGGAGATAACCCATGGTATTAATTTTTCTTTGTTTTTCTCTGTTTTCTTTGAGTCAAGGGGTTGTATACTTGTGTAGATCCTCCTTTGTATCTTTATTTTCATGTATTAGTTCTACCAAGTAAAGTTTCTAGCAAAAGATGGAGTTGGTTTTGGATTTCTACGCAGAAAATAGATTTCTGCTGTCCACCGTAAAAAATCGTATAAATTCCAGAAAGATCAAAATGACCTGAAATTTTTTGTTTAGTTTCTTCTAGCTGCTGCAAAATTCCTATTTAGCTCTTGTTTTCATTGCATCTCTTATTTAGATATGTTAGTTTTAGTAGTGTTATGTGATTACTCTCGTGTTTTCTTGCTGTATCATTTAAAGAGTTTTTGTTAAAACATATTTTGTATGGTGCGTGTTGGGAAAAGAAACTGCTGCATGTGATAGAATTTATAAACAATGCAAATAGAAGCTTGTATAGAGTGTGGCTAGAATTTTTCATATCATGCTAGATGTTATTTTAATTCTAAATCCTAGTGGTTATTTTGTAGCATGATTTGTCTCAAATAGCTGAGAGTGTTAAATGTTCCATTGAAAGAATCATGAGTTGTTCTTGTCATATTGAATCATAAATTTGTTGTGTTCTCCTTTGAATGTTTATGACTATAAACCAGTCACCTTTAGCCTCTATGATCATTTATTTTTTGAACTTGTGGTACCACTTATGCTTTGATTAATGATGTTTTTGTCGCTATGCATGATTATGGCCATTACTGCTCTCTTGATTTGTCGCTCCCAGTCTTTTGCTAGCCTCCACCTGTACTGAGTATGAGGTCTACTCGTGCAATCCAACTCCCAAAAACCAAAGTATGCCAAATGTGTCCACCATACCAACCTGCATGTGGTACTTAACCACCACTCCAAAGTAAATTGCTCATGTGTTACCTTTAAAACCATCAAAATTACTCCTGTTTTGTGTTCCTGTTTTAGCTCATGAGGACGTAAATAGAGACTCTTTATCTCACTTGTTTATTGGACTTTCACACCCTGGACTAGTGGCTTCATCCGCTTATCCAATTGATAGAAGAGCTAGCAGCGGGGTGCCCAACCCCAAATTAGTACAAACAAATTCTCTTCACTATTTTGACCCCTGATTTATCAGTCAAAGCATAATTGTGTAAACAAAAGAGAAAGAGGGATGAACTTCTACGCCAGTTGCGTCCTTCAATGGGATCCAATCTTGTGAAGTTTAGTTGGCCCATGACGTATTGTATTTTATGTTTACCATTCGTTGACATAAGCATACACCTTTCTTAAAAATGTTTTCAATACCTCTGTTTAATAAAATAAAAGCTCTAGCACATGAGTGATCCATGCTTCCCTCTTCGAAGGGCCTTTCTTTTACTTTTATGTTGAGTCTCCAACTTCTAACTTTATGCACATTTAGAGAGCATAGTTGCCATTCTGAGTTTAATGTGCATTTGTCCCAGAAACATTATTAATTTATCCATGATGTGTTATTGCTTGCTCTCAAATTATTTGTTCTAGTCTTCCTCATAAACTTTGAAGGTTTCATGGCATTTATGTTTTGCCCCACTCTTAAGGACAAGCGAAATGTCACTTTTTCATGCTTTCTCTATACTTGAAACAAAAGTATAACTTTCAATGCATTGTTATTCACGATCTTTGATTCGTGTCACTTCTCATGATGCGAAGTGATTGTTATGTTTTATTGCTAGAATTATATTTATCATGCTTGTGTTCAAAGTACTATGATCTCAGCTTACATATTATTTTACATTATTGATGATCAAGTTTATGTTGGTAGCATGTCACCTCATAAATTATGTGTATTTATCGTTTACCTACTCGAGGACGAGTAGGAACTAGGCTTGGGGATGTTGATACGTCATAAACGTGTCCTTAATTTCTGATGTTCCATGTTGTTTTCATGTTATTTCCTACATGTTTGCTATACACTTCATGTCATTTTTATCGATTTCCGGGATTAACCTATTGACAAGATGCCACAGAGCCAGTTCCTTGTTTTCTGCTGTTTTTAGTTTCAGAAAATTTGTTCTTGAAAATTTGAAGCCCGGAAGTCTTAGAAATCCCGAAGGTTCCACGGAGTCCCAAAGAAGCCCGGAGGGGGGCCACACCATAGGGCGGCACCCCCTGGCCGCGCCTGGGGGTGGTGTGGTCCCCTCGGGCGCCCACCGCTATGGCCCTTTTGCCTATTTATTCCCCCCCGACATATCAACCCTAGAAATATACCACTTTTCCCCGAGAAACACCTGAGGCCACCGTCATCGTCATCCCGAGATCGGGAGGGTTCTGGAGCTCTCCCCGGCACCCTGCCGGGAGGGAAATTCATCACCGAAGGGGTCTACACCACCATGCCCTCCTCCAAAGTGATGCGTGAGTAGTTCATCCCTGGACTACGGGTCCATAGCAGTAGCTAGATGGTTGTCTCCTCCACTTTATGCCTCATGTTTAGATCTCGTGAGCTGCCTCACATGATTGAGATCATCTTTATGTAATGCTACATGTTGTGTTTGTTGGGATCCGATTAATGTTGAATGTTATGTCTTCTGATTATCAATCTATCATGTTATCTTCATGCATATGTTATTTTTGATCTTGCATGCTCTCCGTTATTAGTAGATGCTCTGACCAAGTAGATGCTAGTAACTCTAAGAAGGAGTATTTATGCTCTATAGTGGGTTCATGCCTCCTTTGCATCTGTGATCGAGTGACAGAAACGTCACGGATGGAGGATGAGTTGTTTCCATTAGGTAGAAAACAACAGTGTTTACTTCGTTTACATTGTTTACATTACACACTTTTCTTATTGCGATTATCTGTTGCTTTCAACTTAATACCCAATGTTTGTTCTATGATATTCGGAGGGTGGATTATTAGTAATTGATGCAGTAGGATGTCGGTCTGTGTATCTTGGTGTAATGCTACATGAATCACATAGTAATCTTTATGTCTTGCATATGCCCTACGGTGCAGCCTTCATTTTTGTAAATTGCCCAGCTGTAATTTGTTCACCACACATGTTATTTATGTTCCACATAGAGACACCACTAGTAAACTCTGGACCCCAGTCCATTTTTTCATACTAATAATACAACCAATGTTTCCACAGTTTTCACACTGTTGCTACCATTTTCATACTATTATCATATTGTTCTCATATTGTTTTCCACACCATACGTTTAACCTCTTTGTGTTCAGCAAAACCGGTGAGATTGACAACCTCACTGCTTCGTTGGGGCAAAGTGATTTTATTGTTTTGTGTAGGTTCTACGTTGCTGCTGAACCGGTAGTGCGCCCTGCCATCTCACTGCATCAACCTTATGAAGTTACTCCTTCCTCCTACTGTTCGATTTAACCTTGGTTTCTTTCTGAGAGAAACTTGCTACCGTGCTCTTCATACCTTCCTCTTGGGGTCTCCCACGAACTTGTGTTACATGCGCATCACTCGGATTCTTAGTTTTTCTTCTAGTTGCTGCAAAGTTCCTGCTTAGCTCCTGTTTTTCTTGCATCTCTTATTCAAATATGTTAGTTTTAGTAGATTTATGTTAGTACTCTATTGTTTTACTGTTGCATCTCTTGGAGAGTTTTTTTTAGTATAAAATGCTTGGTGTTGGAAAGCAATTATACAGTTTTCGTGCTTATAACGGTGCAATTAGAAGCTTGTATAGGTTGTGGCTAGACTTTTCATATCATGCTAGATGTTATTGTAATTCTAAAGCCTAGTGGTTATTTTTATCCTGATTTGTCTCAAATATCTAAGATTTTTTAATGTGCCATTGAAAGAATCATGAGTTGTTCGTGTCATATTGAAGCATAAATTTGTGGTGTTCTCCTTTGAATGTTTTATTTGGTTGACTTGGCACATGCATACATCATGTTTATGACTACAAACGAGTCACTTATAGACTCTATGATCATTTAGTTTTTGAACTTGTAGTACCATTTATGCTTTGATCAATGATGTATTGTCGCTATGCATGATTATGGCCATTATTGCTCTCTTTATTTGTCGCTCCCGATCTTTTGCTAGCCTCCACCTGTACTGAGTATGAGCTCTACTCGTGCATCCAACTCCCTAAAACCAAACTTTTCCAAATGTGTCCACCATACCTACCTACATGTGGTATTTAACTGTCACTCGAAAGTAAATTGCTCATGTGTGATACGTCATAAACGTATCCTTAATTTGTGATGTTCCATGTTGTTTTCATGTTATTTGCTACATGTTTGCTACGCACTTTATGTCATTTTTATCGATTTTCGGGACTAACCTATTAACAAGATGCCCCAGAGTAAGTTCCCTGTTTTCTATTGTTTTTAGTTTCAGAAAAGTTGTTCTGGAAATATTCTCAGAACTGTAAAATTCGAAGCCCGAAAGTCTTAGAAATCCCGAAGGTTCCATGGAGTCCCGAAGAGGCCCGGAGGGGGGCCACACCATAGAGCGGCGCACCCGCTGGCTGTATCGTGGGGTAGTGTGGGCCCCTCGGGCATCCACCGCCATCGCCCTTTCGCCTATTTATTCCCCCTGATACGTCAACCCTAAAAATATAACACTTCTTCCCGAGAAACACCCGAGGCCACCGTCATCGTCAACCCGAGATCGGGAGGGTTCTCGAGCTCTCCCCGGCACCCTGCCGGGAGGGAAATTCATCACCGGAGGGGTCTACACGACCATGCCCGCCTTCGGAGTGATGCGTGAGTAGTTCATCCCTGTACTGCGGGTCCATAGAAGTAGCCAGATGGTTGTCTTCTCCACTTTATGCCTCATGTTTATATCTCGTGAGCTGCCTTACATGATCGAGATTATCTTATTGTAATGCTACATGTTGTGTTTGTTGGGATTCAATGAATGTTGAATGCTATGTCTTCTGATTATCAATCTATCATGTTATCTTCATTCATATGTTATTTATGATCTTGCATGCTCTTCATTATTAGTAGATGCTCTGGACAAGTGGATGCTAGTGACTCCAAAAGGGAGTATTTATGCTTGATAGTGGGTTCATGTCTCCTTTGCATCTGTGCTCGAGTGATAGAAACGTGAAGGATGGAGGATGTGTTGTTGCCATTAGGGAGAAAACAACAATGTTTACTTCGTTTACATTGTTTACATTACACACTTTGCTTACTGTGATTATCTGTTGCTTGCAACTTAATACCCAATGTTTGTTCGGATTATATACGGAAGGTGGATTATTAGTCATAGATGCAGTTGGATGACAGTCTATGTATTTTTTTGTAATGCCCGCATTAATCACATAGTAGACTTTATGTCTTGCATATGCACTACGGTGCATCCTTCATTTCTATCAATTGCCTAGCTGTAATTTGTTCACCAGATGTTATTTATATTCTATGGAGTGATACCACTAGTAAACTGTGGACCCCGGTCCATTTTCTCATACTTATAATACAATCACTACAATTGCTGTTTTCACACTGCTGCTACTATTTTCATACTGTTCTCATATTGTTTTCCACACCATACATTTAACATCTATGTGTTCAGCAAAACCGGTGAGATTTACAACCTCACTGCTTCGTTGGGGCAAAGTGATTTGATTATGTTGTGTAGGTTCCACGTTGTTGTTGAACCGGTAGTGCGCCCTACCATCTCAACTGCATCAACCTTCTGAAGTTACTCCTTCCTCCTACTAGTCGATTAAACCTTGGTTTCTTTCGGAGGGAAAACTGTTTTTGTGCTCATCATACCTTCCTCTTGGGGTCTCCCAACGAGTGCAAGATCTGCACCATCAATGTGTTAACTTTAAAACAATTAAAATTACTCTTGTTTTGTGATCCTATTTTAGCTCGTGCGGACGTAAATAGAGAATCTTTATCTCACTTGTTGATTGGACTTTCACACCCAGGACTAGTGGCTTAATCCGCTTATCCAATTGATAGAAGAGCTGGCAGGAGGGTGCCCAGCCCCAAATTAATACAACAAATTATCTTCACTATTTTTGCCACGGGTTTATCAGTCAAAGCATAATTGTGTAAACAAAAGAGAAACAGGGATGACCTTCTACCCAGATGCGTCCTTCTATGGGGCTGCTCTTGTGAAGTCTAGTTGGCTTGTGATGTACTGTATTTTATGTTTACCATTCGTTGACATAAGCATACACACCTTTCTAAAAAATGTTTTCAATACCTCTGTTTAACAAAATACAAAGCTCTAGCACATGAGTGATCCCTGCTTCCCTCTGTGAAGGGCCTTTCTTTTACTTTTATGTTGAATCTCCATCTTCTAACTTTATGCATAGTTGAGAGAGCATAGTTGCTATTCTGAGTTTAATGTGCATTTGTCTGAGAAACATTATTAATTGATTCATTATGTGGTATTATTTGTTCTCAAATTATGTGTTCTAGTCTTCCTAGCATTTATGTTTTGCCCCGCTCTTAAAGACAAGCGAAATATCACTTTGTTATGTTTTCTCTATGCTTGAAAAAAACGTATAACTTTCAAATGCATTAATATTCATGCTCTTTTATTTGTGTTACTTTTCATGATGCAAAGTGATTGCTATGTTTCATTGTTAGAATTATATCAATCATTCTTGTGTTTAAAGTTCTATGATCTCGGCTATGCTTATACTTTAGAAATTTAGATGATCAAGTTTATGTTGGTAGCATGTCACCTAAAAAATTATGTGTTTTTATCGTTTACCTACTTGAGGACGAGTAGGAACTAAGTTTGGGGATGTTGATACGTCATAAATGTATCCTTAAATTCTTATGTTCCATGTTGTTTTCATGCCATATGCTACATAGTTTCCTTATACTTTATGTTATTTTTATTGATTTCCTGGGACTAACCTATTGACAAGATGCCATAGAGCCAGTTCATGTTTTCTGATGTTTTTAGTTTCAAAAGAGTTGTTCTGGAAATATTCCCGGAATTGGAAAATTCGAAGACCGAAAGTCTTAGAATTCCCGAAGGTTCCACAGAGTCCCGAAGAGACCCGAAGGGGGGCCACAGAGGGCCACACTATAGGGCGGCACCCACTGGCTGCGCCTGGGGGTGGTGTGAGCCTCTCGAGTGCCCACCACCATCGCCCTTTCACCTATATATTCTCCCCGATGTGTGAACCCTAAAAATATACCACTTTTCCACGAAAAACACACGAGGCCGCCGTCATCGTCAACCCGCGATCGGGAGGGTTATGGAGTTCTCCCCCGCACCCTGCCGGGAGGTAAAATCATCACCGGAGGGATCTACACCACCATGCCCGCCTCCGGAGTGATGCATGAGTAGTTCATACTTGGACTACGGGTCCATAGCAGTAGCTATATGGTTGTTATCTCCTCTTTATGCTTCATGTTTAGATCTCGTGAGCTGCCCTACATGATCGAGATCATCTTATTGTAATGCTACATGTTGTGTTTTTTGGGATCTGATGATTATTGAATGCTGTGTCTCTTGATTATGAATCTATCATGTTGTCTTCATGTGTATGTTATTTATGACCTTGCATGCTCTCCGTTGTTAGTAGATGCTCTGGCCAAGTAGATGCTAATGACTCCAAGAGGGAGTATTTATGCTCGATAGTGGGTTCATGCCTACTTTGCATCTGTGCTCGAGTGGCAGAAATAGGACGGATGGAGGATGTGATGTTGCCATTAGGGAGAAAACAACGATGTTTACATTACACACTTTGCTTACTATGATTATCTGTTGCTTGCAACTTAATACCCAACGTTTGTTCGGATGATATTCGGAGGGTGGATTATTAGTCATAGATGCAGTTGGATGACGGTCTATGTATCTTGTTGTAATGCCCGCATGAATCTCATAGTAATCATCATGTCATGCATGTTTTATTATCTATCAATTGCTCGGCTGTAATTTGTTGACCACGCATGTTAGCTATCTTTTATGGAGAGACACCTCTGGTGAACTCTGGACCGCGGTCCATTTTCTTATATTGATAGTACACATACTGCTTCCGCTATTTTCACACTGCTACTGTTGTTTTCATATTGTTCTCATATTGTCTTCCACACCATACATTTAACCTCTTTGTTATCAGCAAAACCAGTGAGATTGACAACCTCACTGCTATGTTGAGGAAAAGTGAATTGATTGTGGTGTCTAGGTTCCACGTTGCTGCTGAACCAGTAGTGCTCCCTACCACATCAACTGCATCAACCTTTAGAAGTTGCTTGTTGTCACACCCCTGTTTTTAAGCACATGTATTATATTAAATTAGCAAGCCTCTTAAGACTTTTGTAAGATAATTAAGTGGACGACATGTTTGTGTAGTCATGCTTACCTATGCAATATAAGTGGTGTGTTCTTTTCACTCACTTGGGGATTTTTCTCCTAAGGAAAACATTTGTTTTCTATTTGTTTTCCTATGTTTTCCACTAAAGTTCTTAAGGGAATATTTTCAAAACCTTGAGTTGACACTTAATATCAAAAATGTGTTATTGATGTTTAGGAATCAACGTGACCTTGTAATAAAATTAATTGGAGAAGTTCTCATTAGATTTTTCCAATATAATTTTGTCCTGAAAAACAGCCAAGTAGCTGTTTTCAACCCTTGTTTTCCATCACAAGGATTATCCAATTGTGGATTTTATTTGATCAAAATTACTATATTACATGATGACAACAAAACTACATCCTTGGAAAAACTTACAAACATTTTTAACACACACATCCAAGTTTGTTTTTGAGCCATCTTGTTAAGACAGATTATTAGGCAGTGTAAAAACAGAGGAAGTGCTTACTTTGCCAATTCTTTTCAGAGCCTTAAACCCCTCAATTTTCAGATCAAATGGTTTTTTATGAAACTTGGATGGTTGCTCTTTGATGAGCATTTTAAATCACTCATTTATGACTTTGTTTGCTTGGTGAAAACAGCTCCAACTTTTGCTATCTCTGTCTGTTTTCCAGCACTTAGAAAAAATTCAGAAACTGTCGAAACTGAATTTTCTGACAGAACAGTAACATACACTTTTTGAGTTGATGCCTCTTCTTATGTGTGATGATCTAGACCGTGTGGCTTTGCCAATTCGAAACCACTGATTATGAGCTTCTAGAAGGTGGCATTGGATCCCCTTTTTGTTGACCAAGGAGGGAGAGAGTGAGGTGTCATTTTGGCTAGTGATGATGTCACAATTAGTGGTTGAAATAGTTGCTTTTGCCCATACCTTAACTTCCCTGTGGCATTGGTCATGCTTGTACTCTTTGGTGACCTCAGGAACATGTGTGCATTGCACTTGCCACCCCTGGCCACGCATGAACTCATCCATGCCCATGCCATGGCGTACCCGAGCACCCCCCCTTGCCAATCCACCCCTATAAGCAACCCCGAGGCCATTCCTCTCGCCAAAACCCTCTCCTCACTCCACCCGATCACCCCATCGAGCATGCGCTTGCTCGTTCGCCCCCAGAGAGCGAGGCGAGCCGTGGCCACCCTCGGGCCCGAGCAGATCGAGATCGAGGTGGCGCCGCGAGCACGGCTTCCCCCGCCCTCTTTTCTCTTCTGCAGTGACCCCCTCGCTCGTGCACACCTCCCTGACAACCCCCTGCCCTCGATCGTTTGCAGGAACAACCACGCCGTCGCCGGGAACGTCGCAGAACGCCGTCGAGCCGCCGCCGTGTCCGTGCCCTCCTGTCGCCCGTGCCCGCGCCCCTGCACCGCCCAGACCACCCTCTTCCACACCTGCACCTCCCCGCTATGTTTCGCGAGCCCTAGGTGAGCTAAACCCCGAGCCCGCTATGTGTTCGTCCGCGGGACAGAGAGAGAGAGAGGAGAGAGGCGCGGGGAGGAAGAGAGAGGGAGGACCGTCGATCTGCGCATCGACGGCCCCCTTTGAATGCGGTAGTTCACATGCGCGGCGTGCACTGGCGGGCTGGTCTGCGCAGTAGTTGGGCCGCGCAGGCAGATCTGGCCCGTTTGGGTTGTGTTTTATTTTTCGTTTAAATTGACAGATCTGTGCATGTTTGCTTTGGCTCATTTTGGGCAATTTAATATATTCTTTTTGCTTAGACAATTTTTGTGCTAATAGCCACACATTTTATTGGCCATGTCCCACTTGCAGATTCAATTTTTGAATCTCTATGATTTTTAAATAAATCATATGCCAGAGGTATCTGTTTACTTAGATCTGTTATAACTTTAGTTCTAGGTATCCAAAAGTTGAAAACTCAACTGTTTTAGAAAGCCCTTGTCAATACCTACCAGTAGAATTTTAGTTTGAACCAAGGTGAGTTACCATTTGGAAATGCCATCCATTTTGGTGAAACACCAGAGAGCCATTCCAGGATTTTTAGGGGGAGTTTGGGGCATTATTTTTGAGTGAGACCAATTGGAGATGTTTTGGACTGTTAAGGGCTATCACATCCTAGAAGTATTTAATTTTTGGAGCCATAGAAAAAAATTAGGGAGACAGAACAAGTTTGGGTACTTTTCTGTCTATTTTTAATACTCCTAGATCTTATTTTATGTGTTCATTTTGTGATGTGCAAATGATGTTTTCTTGCTTGTAATGTTGTTTTCCAGTGTGGTTATGATGTTTACAAGTTATATGAACATGTTAGAATAGATGGCTTGAGTGGTAGAATTTTAGAATTATTTTTCATGCATAGATCTTGCTCCTTGCTTAATTTTCTACATAGGTTTTTGAGTAGATCTTTAAATGCTTATTAGGATTATTGCTAGATTAATTTTCATGGAACCAGTACCATTTAGATACTGTTATTTTGGTTATATCACATCTGGTTACTTGGTACTTGTGTTTGAAATCGATTTAAATAGCATTGCTTAAGTCTAGATTTCATACTAGAATATTCATGCATGCCTTTTTGTCTTGTTTTCCACTAGGGAAAAATATGAATCTTTGTTGTTGAAAACAGAGGGTGGAATTTCCTTGTGGCATTGTTATCTTAGTGTTTTCATCTCTGATATTTTTCCCCTTAAGTAGTAGAAAAGCATGAGTAACACTTGGGTGCCTAGGAATTAATTCTCTCACATGTGTAGCATTTTAGCCTAGTTTTTCCTTGGTTAATAGCTAGACTTTTTATTTTGTTTTGTGGGTTCCAGTAGAATTTTGGTAATGATTAGAGGATTATTTTACCTCTGTTAGTTTGCACACTTGTGCATAAAAGTAACATGTGTAGTATAAACTAGTCTAGTATTTCTCCTAGTTTTCTACTAGTATGAGTAGGAGTTTTTGGAGCTAGTTTGTTTGTTTTGAGCACTTTTAGAAATGTGACCAGAGGCTTACTAACCTCTTTATGAGAATTTTGCTAGTGGAACACCCACTGGTATTTTTGCATCATGGTGGATAATGAGCTTGACTTGTTGTCATGAGCCTTTTTCACCACTTGCATAATTTAGCTTATTATATGTGCTTGCCATAGAGATTGTTGAGGGAATTTTTAGACATAAAATTTTGTTTTATGTGACACCCTACTGCCTAGTAACATGGGTTTTACCCCACTGGTCCGTGGTTCTCTTAACTAAAAACCATTGAGTTTGGCCACACATAAACACTAGGAAAAAGCAGATTTTCCACTATAGTTTTTATGCCAGTTTTTCTTATGAGAACAATTGGGTATTTTGGGTGATACATTCTTATTGATTGCTGTATGTATCACTTGTAGCATTGTTTGCCTTGGTTGGTTCTGAAAGTGTGCCTTTATTTTTACTTTACGACGATAGAAAACGAGGAAGGAGTATTTGAAGAAGAGGCTCATTTTAACTCCTGTTACTATCAGGACCAGGACCACCACCTGTATCAAGGCAAGCCATCCTAATGCTTGCTGTATAAATACTTATCATTATCTATCATGCATGCTTTTCACTTCTGAAGTTTTCACAAAATTAAATCTTCAAAAGTATTTTTGTGTGAATACTACTACTATTAATATTACTAGAAGAAGGAATCATGTCAATAGTCAACTTGGTATTACCAAGCCCTTAGCCACCAAATGGTATATAAATACCATTCACTAAATTAAAACTTGAGTTCTTAAATGAACTAAATAAAATGTGTTTTTGTAAACAAATGACTTATGGAAGAAAAAACCCGGAGGAAGGGTGAGACCCTGTCTACCGGAAGGATGTCATGTTGGAAAGTTTGAGAAATGTTTACAAACGAAACATAACCTAGTCTTCGCTGGAAAACCATTATCGTACTGCCACTTTACCCCAACATGGGTACGGGGCTCGATTAAAAACTTGTTAAGGTTAGTATGTGTGCTATCTCAAGGGCTATAGGGGATTGGATCCTCCGAACCAAAATGTCGCTAGGAGTGAGAATACGGGACATCTAAAGTGTGGGATTGATTTTCCCTCCGGATGCAGCAGTTGGGTCTCCTGTCTGGGCGGTGTGCGACACGGCTTGCCGGGGAGATTAACCCCAATTGAAGAGATAGTCATGTACTAGCTTGTACATAGTGGATAGTCAAGATCAGCTATCTGATGTTCTCATATGTTGTGAACAGTCCATGGTTGGTTCATGGCGGATTCTGGATCTAGTGGAAATGTGTACACCTCTGCAGAGTAAATCTATTTCGAAATAGCCGCGTCCTCAGATATGGACGGTTGAATGGCCATGTAGCTAGTATTGTGTCAATTTTCAAAAGAGGTTTTGAAGGATGGTTTTGTACCTGCGAGGTACTAAAAGAGAATGACTTGGTATCTGCGAGATACGGAGGAGACAAAGCTGGAGTATGGGATACTAAAAGTTTTTGAAAATAAAACTTTCTTTTCTCAAACAAATCTTATAAAACTTCCGAGATATGTGATATCTACGAGAGAAAACTATATTATTTTAAATGATCTTTCACAAAGAACTAAACATGAAAAATCAACCATGATAAATCTTTTATATGTCATGGGTAGCTGAACCGTATGTATGGCCTACCCACTCCACCAAATAAGCATGTATGCATAATTGTAAGCTCATAAAGGATGTCTTGTGGTGTACATTCAAACGTACTCACTTATGGTTTCGCCCCTGGTATTTACTTGCCATACTATGAGGAGCCACCTCAGGAAGAGTTCTATGAGGAGGAGTTCTACACCGATGGCCCTGCGAATTAGGATTGTCTCCCAGTCAGCAGCCTGTAGGATGAGGCGTGACTCGGGTTCTACTACGCTATGCTTATCGTCTTCCGCTGTGTTAATGTTGAATGCCTGTCGTGTGTGACAGTTGTCAAGAACTTGGTCATGTGGCCATTTATGTAAGACTCTAATATTCGTGTAATGGATGATGTATTCTGTATGCCAACTTTGTATGTTGTTCACGACTGGTTCTTCTGGGATCGTGAATGAATGCATATGAGGGGTTCTGGAATCTCCGGTCTGGGGCCCCTACACTTGTCCTCCTACTGGTCGATTCAACCTTGGTTTCTTTTCTGAGGGAAAACTTGTCGCTACACTCCTCACAACCTTTCTCTTGGGGTTTACCAACGTCAGATTCCATCATTGGGGCAAGAGAGAGTTTGTGTTTGTGTGCATGTTCCACACTTGTTGACGCGCCATACAACAAGCAACCTTCTCTAGGACTACTCATTCCTACTGGTTCGATAAACTCTGGTTCCTTAACTAGGGTGAAATTTCCGCTAGACTACATCATACCTTCCGCTCGGGGTTTCCAGCGACCATGTGATCACGTCAGCATCAAGTACTTTTTTGAGAGCCGTTGTCGGGGACTTCTAGCTTGCTGCAAGGGGAGTCTCACACTTCCCCTAATTTTTTTTGTTCTTGTGTTGTTTACTTATGTTTAGTCTTGTTTTCTCTTTATCAAAAATGATATAAATTAGTTCTCTAGTTTCTACTCTTTTACTTGCTTTAATGTTATTGATATGGATGAACCTACTAAAACCTCCATGTAAATGGAGGCTAGACAATTATATATATAAAGTATAGGGAATCAAAAAAAGGGTAAAATCTTGAGAGGTATGTTAAAGAAGTTGAATGAGATTGCTAAACTTTTGCTTGATCTTCATGATACAAATTTTTGCTCTGAACAACATGATAGACATTTAAAATTCCAGTGTCTCTTTAGTAAATAAATTTTAATTGCAACCTATCGTTGGGTGAATTAGATTCATCTTGGACCTTGGTGCTGACGTGATTAGACGCTCGTTGGGAGACCCCAAGTGGAAGGTATGTTGTAGTCTAGCAGAAATTTTCCCCTAGTTAAGAAACCAGGGTTTATCGAACCAGTAGGACTTCATGGTCTTGGAGAAGTTTTCTTGTTGTCTCGCACATCAACAAGCTTGGAACCTGCACACAGACACAAATTCTCTCTTTCCCCAACTTTCCGTAAGGTTGTCAATCTTCCGGTCTTGCTGGAAACTAGAGAATTAAACGGACAGAGTCTTGAAAATTAAAACAGAACGACAAGAAAACAATTAGGAAAGTTCTTTAAAAAAGGTTGCAAATATGAGGAAAATGGGACCGGGGGCCATAGGTTCACTAGTGGTGTCTCTCCAAAGAAAACAAACATGATGGGTTAAGAAATTACAGTTGGGTAATTGACAAATCATGAACATATAGCAATATTGTTATGCCAAGATATAGTTCACGGGTTCTAACATTGTAGGCATGATGTCAAGACATATGGACCGTTATAAAGCATGCATCCATATCTAAATGACCACCTCAAGAAATCCATCCAACAAATCTCTCTAGTATTAAGTTGCAACAACAAAGTGATTTCTTTGTATGTAACAGACAAATGCATTAAGAGCAATACGTAATGTAAGATTGGTCCTTGTGGATAGACAAGATCATCGTTGTTTTTTTCGTAGTGGCAACAGCACATCCCCCATCCGTCACATTTTTGTCACTCAAGCACAAATGTAAGGGAGGCATGAACCTACCATCTAGCATATGAACCCGCTCTTGGAGGTGAAAACAACTACGTGGCTAAGGTAATGATAAACACCGGAGAGCATTGGAAGATAAGATTAAAACTCTCTACGAATATAAGTGAAGCATCTCAGATTGACATGATAATAACAATCATAATCTTATGGTTCATCGGATCCCAGCAAAGACAACATCCACAATTACATAACGGTGGTCTCGATCATGTGAGTAATCTCACGAGACTCTAAACATGTAGGAATAGAAGAGAGAAGAACCATCTAGCTACTGTTATGGACACATAGTCCCGATATGAACTAATCACGCATTTGTCCGGAGGCGATCATGGAAATGAAGAGGCCTCCAATGATTATTTCCCCTCTGGCAGGGTGCTGGAACAGGGCTGTAGAAGCCGTAGATTTGACTTTGGAGGTGATGGCTCCTCTCTGTATGTTTGTGGAAAATAACTCTGTCTCGAACTTTTTATTGTTAAGGGCCACTTATAGGCGAAGAGGCGGCGCCAGGAAGTGGCCAGGGTGTCACACTCCAGTTTTTGGACCACTTGTAATGTAGCTAAGGAAGCCAAATTTGTGGGCCAACAAAAACTTTTGTAATGCATCAACGTAAACCAACATATGTATGAGACCATGAGTATCTATGCAATGCAAGCAAAATTTTCTTCTAAAACAAATATCATTTCTAACTGATGATTTCATGTGTTTCTATGATGTTTTCCATATGATGTTTTGAATAATTCTTGTCCCAAGTTTGTATCGATGTTGCTTTCAAACTAACAATGTTATTTTACTTTGTTTGAATAAAGAAAATAAAATGTAAAAAGAAAATTTGGATGTTTTCCTTTGATGTTTCTATTTAGAATTGTTTCTGAAAAACTAGCCAAGTATCAATATCTAGCACTTGTTTTCAATATGTTAGAGGATCACAATTTATGTTTTCTTGGCATGAAAGTGGTCTCTGATATATGGAGTACAAATATATAATCTTGGTTTGAATTTTGGAATAAGAAAACAATAAATTGCGTGCTTATTTTTGTGGGATAAAAATAAGACAGAAAAATGGATTTTTAGAAAACATAGAAAAACAGAAACTAGCCATTTTCCACTTTGTTTTCAAAGCCTTCCACTATTCTAAATTTGTTTTCAAAAGATGTTTCTGAAAGTACAAAACATTTTTAACAATCTCCAACTTGGAAAACAAAATTTGGAATTCATTTAACCCTTGAAAACAATCTGAACTTTTTGTTGGTTTTGTTTGTTTCCAGCACTTAGCAAAATTATGCTGAGTCCTCAACTGAATTTTCTGAAACTAATTTTTGACAGAGAATGGGGTGGATGTTTTTTATTGATTGTGTGCATTTTGGATAGTGCCACTTTTCCTAAACCCTAGTCCAATGTATCTACTCTCGTTTGCACGTTTTGGTGTCGATTAGAGTGGAACAGAGAGGGAGTGAGAAGAGAGAGAACATAGAGGGGACATGCAGAGAAGGACATGGATGGGGCAGCTGCGAGCACACAGTACGCGAGCACTATGGCCACGTCGTGACATTGCCTCACCTCTCCTCGACTCCGTTGCACCGCGCTCGCCCCCCTCTACACACCCTAGCACCCGTAGGCAACCGTTGCACGCCGAGCGCATCCCGAGAGCACGCGCCCGTGCTCACCGCGTCCATGCCCGTGGGCACGCGCACGACACCGACCATGGCACCGCACCTATATAACCCCACACATGCAACCCCCTCTCTCCCCACCACTCCATACACCCACCGCAACCGCCCCGACACGATCCCCAAACACCGCGAGCCCTCTATGAGCGCCGCGAACGAATTTTTTGCCGCCGGCCACCACGGACAGCACACAAAGGTAGAGCACACCCTGTGCCTTGCCACCCCTGTTTCTCACCATCGTTGAACTTGTCATACGCCATGGACGTGCCCTGACCATCTCCTGTGCCCATTCGCTTGCAGGTTGCACGCTGCCGTTGCCGGAGCCTCCACGGTCGCGCTACTTCATGCCATCGATTGGAGCCACCGGGAACGCCAACGACCGTGCCCCTCCACTGCACCCAGCCTACGCAACATCCCCGATCCCTCGCCACTGCCCCGCAACGCCCCACGGTGAGAAATCGCTCGAACCCGCCGCCGCCGTGTTACCGGTGAGGAAAACAGAGAGAGGAGGGAGACGACCACAAACCGTCGATCTTTAGATCAACGGACCCGTTTGAACCTGGCCTTTGCCACGCAGTGCGCGCGCGCGAGTTGGGTCGCGCGCGTTTGAAAACCAGCCCGCACATGTGTTTCTTTTTCTTTTAAAAATTAACAAATACTTGATGCTTTAATTTTGGCCTGTTAAAAATAGAATTAATGGGATAAAATTAAACCAAAAATCATGGCAGTAGCTAGACATTTTCTAACCACATCCAACTTGTAGATCTAGTTTTTGTGCAATATTTTTTATGTAGTATTTAAAATGCTAGAGGCTATCTATTAATTCATTTTGTGCATAAATTTAAGAATATGTATCCAAATTGGTCAAACTAAATTGTTGACCTTGAGTAGATATATCAGTAGCACTTGATCTTGTATCAAGGAGACTTACCGATGGAAAATGTCATCCATTTTGGTAAATGTACAATAGGCTTTTCTAGGATTTTTAGAGAGTGTTTAATAATGATTTTTTGATGTGGATCCAATTGGATGAGATTTTGTGCGATTAGATCTATGTAATCCTAGCTTGGTATAATTTTTAGAGCTCTAGATTATTTATGGCATGCATTTCTAGATTCAACACTTTTCTATAATATTAAATGTTGTGTAATTAGTTTTGAATAAATGTTTGTATGTTCGAATCTTGTTTTCTATCATGTGTATATGTATTGCTCTCTGTTCTTATGATGTTTTCTTACAGTACTGGTATGTTAGGAAGTTTCGTCATGTTTGGAAAACAATCAGATATAGAATTAGTCTAGTATTGTTTTCTAGTCTTTTTATTACATATTTATGTGAGCAAAGTATTGTTATGTTACTTACCTAGGTTTTGGATGTTGTTATGTTGAATCCAGTACCCATTTGGTACTGATTATAGGGTTTTATCATCTATGTTATCTTGCACTTTATTTTATAAAGAAGCATGAGTAGCATTGTTTGTTTATTTTCGCTATATTGTTTTCACTAGTATGGACAGTTTTGTGTAATAATTGTTTGGTGGGATATTATTTTCCACAAGTATAACCGGAGTCATTTTGACCTCTAAATGCCTTGGTAGGCTAGTGGAACACCCACTGATGCCATTGCATTTTGGTGAGAAATGACATTTCTCTACCATAGTTATGTTAGCTAATAGTCTTGTTATTTTTGTGTGTGCATGTGAAGTGTTATTTTTGCAAACTTGATTGATGTTTTGCTTTGTGAATTGCTTTCTGTATGTAGTACTTAGAGCATCTCCATTCGCGCCCCCCAAACACGCCCCCACGGCCTCTTCCCGTCCGGACGGGCCCCGAACGCGCCCAGTCGCGCCCCCCATTGGGCCTTCCCGTCCGGACGCCCCCTTGCTCCCGTCCGGCAAACCCAGCCCAACCCCGCCCCTAGGGGATCCCGTGGGCGCGCATTACGAGTCGAAACGGTCGCTTGGCGTCCGCGGGACCTCCCCGTCAGTGAGACGGGCGTGCAGCCAAAGCGGCGCCCGGTCTTCGTCTTCTCCCGAAACGGCGCAGAAGCGCAGGCGCCGCAGCGAGCCGTCGCTTCGCCCAATCGCGCAGCGAGACATCTTTTCGCCCAGTCTCGTCGCCCACGCTGCGGCCGCGCGTCTCCCCACTCGGGCGCCGGTGTTAATGCGGGGAGGCCTTTCGGCCTGCCCCGCCGGGTATAAATATCGCCCCTACCGCTCTCGCCTCGCACACTCTCCTCTTGCCGTGCTCTGCCTCTCCCCTCGCCACTCTCTGCCTCTCCCATCGACGCTCCCCCTCGCCGCCATGGATCCCCTCGCCGCAAACGGCTTCCCCCGTCGTTCTCTCCTCAAACACCAGGCGCGCTTCCTCTACGAAGCCTAGTAACCGTGCCTGCCGGACGTGCGCGTCGGGCACGGCTTCACCATCGGGCTCGCCGGCATGCCCATACCTAATGCGCCATCGGTGACCGACGCGTCCTGGAGGCGCGAGGTGAAGGCGCACTTCTACCGTCTCATGCCGGTGCAGCGCGCCGACCCCTGCTGGGACCCGGCGAACCCGGCGAGCACGGCGCTCTACGAGCGCGAGTTACAGCGCCTCCACCGGGAGCGCTGAAACCGCTGGGACGGTCCCGGCCCGGCGCTGCTCTCCAGCGAGCGGAACAAGTATGGGCGGGAAGCTTTCTGGGCGCAGGATGGCTTCAGCCTCGAGGCCGTCCTCGCCCACATCGACGCTGGCAACAACCCGCGCCTCCCCTGGCCGGCGCTCAGCCGCTGGGACCCAAAGCGGACGACGGCGACCCCGACCTCCTCCGTCTCGCGCTCGTCCTCCTCCTCCGCCGGTGGCTCATCCAGGCGCTTGGGCCCGCCGTTGCGCGTCCCCAAGATGGAGCCCGGGACCTCCACGCCGCCGCACCTGCGTCCGTGCTCCGGCGGCATCAGCATTGGAGGCATCCGCTTTGGCGGAGGAGGCGCCTCTTCCTGCCGCCGCGCTGCGCCGCCTCTCCTCGTGCCCAAGACGGAGCCTGGGTTGCGCGTCCCCAAGGAGGAGTCGGGGCTGCGCGTTCCCAAGGTGGAACCGGAGCTGGAGCGCCCACGCAGCCTCGCCAAAGAGCTCGAGGAGCTCCAGGCGGCGTCGGCAACGGAGGACGGCCCCGAGGGCATCAGGGACGCGATCCTCGCGTCGTACAGCACGCTGCAACCGATAACCGACGATGGGGCGCTGGCGTGGTCCTTCAGAGACACGGCGGTGATGAAAGGCGCTTCGGTGATCGTCCTCGACCCACCGGCGGCGGCCAACGACAACGAGGCAGGGCCGAGCCACTGGGGCGGCGACGGCGACGAGGAGGACTGGGGCGACGACGACAGCGGCTCCGACGGCGACTACGACGTGTTCAACCAGTGAACATGTCGTAGTTTAGTTTAGTTTAGTTTAAATTTCCGTTTTAGTTTAAATTTCATTCAAATCTTGTAATATATCCTAAATTTTTAAATGAAATCGTCGTTTAAAAAGTTTAAATTTTTTTGGGGGGGCTCTATGTGGGGCTGCGAGTGGGCAGCCGCGCCCCTCGCCGGCGCCTTCCCATCCGGGCGAGCCCCCAAAGGGCCTCGCCGGGCGCCCATCCGTACGCCTATTGAGGGCGTCGACTGGAGATGCTCTTAGTACCATTGTTTGTCTTAGATTGCGATTGATTGCGTGCCCTTTATTTTATTTTTACGACGATAGAAAACGAAGAAGAAGTGATTGGTGAAGAGGGATATTATATTTCTTGTTGTTATCAATAGAAAGACCCAAACCAATACCAAGGCAAGCCATCCTAAAGATTTATGTTATTACACTTATCATTATCTATCATGCATGTTTTACTTCTGATGTTTTACAAAAATATGATTACAAAAACTATTTTTGTTGTGGCTATAATTACTATTAAAATTATATTTATCTGTCACATTGCCAATAGTCAAAGTTGGTGTTACCAAGCCTTTAGCCACCATATGGTATATAAATACCACCAATATTAATAATCTTGAAGTCCCTAAGTGGACACTCTAAAATGTGCTTTTGTAAACAAATGCTTTATGAAATGTCCACGGTGGAAGGCGGGACCTTAGCCTCCAGAGGAGGCAAGGAGGAAAGTTTTTGAAATGGTTTACAAAAGACACATAACCTAGTCTTTGCTGGACAACCAAGACGTACTGCCACTCTACCTCAACATGGGCACGAGGCCTACCTAAAAATGTGTTCTTGTTAGTGTGTGTTCTATCCCAAAATGCTATAGAGAAGGTGATTCTCTGAACCGAAGTGTCGCTAGGAGGGAGATACAGGACATGCAAAGTGTGGGATTAATTTTCCCTCCGAATGCGACAGTTGGGTTCTCCTGTCATGGCGATGTGTGACATGGTGCCGGGGAGAATAAACCCATTTTAAGGGATAGTCATATACTAGCTTGACCAGAGTGGACAGTTGGGATCATTTATCTGATGTTCGCATACCACTATGAACGGTCCATGAGTGATTCACGGAAGATGAGTGGATCTTGTGGATTGTGTACACCTTCTGGAGAGTAAAACTATAAAGTATATCCGATTCCTCGGATATGGACAGTTGAATGGTCATGTAGCTAGCATCGTATCAATGTTCTCAAAAAGGATATTTATGGAAAAGGATTTGTATCTGTGAGGTATTGATGAAGAAAAGCTGGAGTTGTTCTACAGGAATTTTGTAAAGAAAAACATTCTTTTATAGAACAAAGTTTTATAAAACCTCTTGGACATGCAATATCTACAAGAGAAATAAAACTATAATATTTTCTTTTGAAGTATCTTCTTCAACAAAGATATAGAGATGTTAAATCAACCATGACGTATCTTACATTCACCATGGGTAGTGAACCCTATGTATAGCCTACCCATCCCACCATATAAGCATACTTGCATTATATAAGTTATTAAAGGATGTCTTGCAGAGCACATTCAAATGTACTCATATTGCTTTCATCCCTGGCTATTTACTTGGCCAGACTATGAGGAGCTGCCAAAAGAGGAGTATTACGAGGAGGAGTACTTCATTGACGACTACGCGAATTAGGCCCGGCTCCAAGTCGCAGCATGTAGGTTAAGGCGTGACTCGGGCTCTCTATGTTCCGTTTTGCTAGTTTCCGCTGAATCTGTGACATTTGCCTGCCTTGCGTGGCAGTTTTTTAAGACTTGGTCATGTTACCAATTGTTGTAAGACTCTATTATTTGTGTAATGGATAATGTTATCTATGTAAAAACTTCGTATTTTGTTCACGACTGAATTCCTAGGATCGTGAATGGATGCATATGAGGGGTTCTGGACCACTAGTTTAGGGCCTCTACACAGGGCGCTCAGGGGCCCACTAGGCGCGGCCTAGGGTGGGGCCGCGCCTGGCACCCCTTGGAGGCCCCTAGGCTCCCCTCCGGCACTTGTTGGACTCCATCTTCAGTCCGTGTAAAAAACTATCTCCATGGATTTTCGGACCTTTTCGAGAATATTTCTTTAAGAACTTTTCTGAAATGAAAAAACAACAGAAAACAGCAGCTGTCCTCGGGCATCTAGTTAACTAGAAGGATACCCCGCGCGTTGCGGCGGAAATCTCTTTAAAATTTTATATGTTAATAAAAGGGCATAAAAACATTAAATATAAAAATTTCTAAAATGATATGGTCACATTAGTCAAGGGGCTAAATTCAGCGCATCGGTGTTACGAATAATTTTTTGTAAGTATTAAGCGATCAAAAATAGATACCTGGCACACATGTCCTCTTTGATAAGAGCAAGTATTCTTAACTATCATGTGATTGGTAGAGTAAACATATTTCTCGACTCATATAGTGGTTGGCGAAATACACCAAACTTACTCACAAAAATCTAGCACCGGAACTGACCAAAAACTTTTCTTCCAAAGAAAATTCTGAAGTATACCTCTATCAATAATCACTACCTTAGCTGATCAACTTGATGATGGGATTGCGGTGACTTGGACAATTGGATACCAGTAGTTATACTGAATTCAGGAAATATAGGGATAGTTGCAGAAACAAATAAGCCATTTCCATCCATTCTATCTATACATAATTAGAGAAGAGAAGTACAGTGGTACATATCGTTCTTTTTTCACGGGATTCACACTTGCCAATACCACAACGGAAGGTCTTTTGGAGATTCTGCATCCGTGCCTGCCAATTGAAGCCTCGATTAACTAATACAGATTTTTACGGTAATTTCCCATGCAAAATTAGTTTCACCTTCACCTGCACATAGACGTATAGAATCAACACTATATATTCGTCACACAACAACATTAACAAAAAAATGGTTTGCATAACAATGAAGATTACGGAAGCATACCATGAAAGAGGATTTGTGAAGTTTTGCAAGATAATGTCTTCAGAGATCTTTAATTTAGTAATATATATAATAATAAACACCCATGTAAATTTAATGCAACCTGCAAAACAGAAATTGGAGGAACCATGGTTACTTCGGGTTGATTATAGCATCACCTTGTTCAATGGCTTCACTAACATGATTGATGAAATCAAGGATTTTTAGTGCTGTCAGCTAAGCCTAGAGTAAATTCGCAATAATCAACAGCAACCGCAGCCTTGATGTAGTTTCTGGGATATGCGATTTACCTAAATAGTGTTTTTCGCCGGTCGCGGAAGAACATGATGTCGTTGTGATCTTCAGTCAAGGATAGCCTTACCACGCGGCCGTAGTGTACACCCGGTGAACCCTGCAGTCAAGTATATACAGATGAAAAATCAGGTGGTACATCTGAGCAAAATCAAGGATTTTTAGTGTCGTCAGCCAAGCCTAGAGTAAATTCGCAATAATCAACATCAACTGCAGCCTTGATGTATTTTCTGGGATATGGGATTTACCTGGATATTATTCTTCGCAGGTCGTGGAAGACCATGATGTCGTTGTGATCTGCAGTCAAGGATAGCCTTACCACGCTGCCGTAGTGTACACCCGTGAACCCTGCAGTCAAGGATATACAGATGAAAAAATCAGGTGGTACATCTAAGCAAAGAGGCATGCGTGCAATGGGTGGGACGCGAGAAGAGGGATGCAACTTGTGATAAGAAAACATGGCCGGATAGGCAAGAGAGAGGAAGGGCAGAAAGTGCCGATGCATCCTTTCACTGCCATACCCCATTGTTGGTTGGGTAATAAAAAAGGCAAATGCATGGGGAGCATGTGAAGAGATGGAAGGAGACGCGGGTGCATGGTTAATGGAAAAAATTAAATACTCTTGATTGTCCACTTCCATCTATGAGCATCGCGTAATCTGAAGAGTAGTGGCTGCATGTGAAGCAGTTTCTATCATTTACCTCATCAGACTAAACCGTTTGAACGGAAACTGAGTTTACACGGAATGAGATTGCTCAGGTGGTACGATAGATGAGGGCCACCTTTAGTAATTGATCGAACGGCTCTGAATACTTGATGATGTGGATGGGCTGCATGTAAAGATAGATAAATCATAAATGCCCCTAGTGGGGTTTTGCTTTATAAGAGGTATAGATAGGTTAGTCAATGAAAACATCCCGAAAACAAAGGAAAACATGTGAAAACATGTAGAGAACATAAGAGCATTGGAAAGAAAACAAGCATGGAGCATCAAAAAATTATAGATACGTTTGCAACTTATCAGCATCCCCGAGCTTAACTCTTGCTCATCCTCGAGTAGGTAAGTGATAAGAAAATAATTTTTCAGGTGACATGAAGCCAACACAATCTTGATCAACTTTATGTAAAAGCATTGTCAGCTGAGATCAAAGCACTTTAACAATTGCATGATAAATATGATTTCATCTAATGTAAACTTAGCAGCTATGTTGCACATGAAAAGTAACCAAAATAATTGACAATAAGTAATGAATCATTTAAAGGGATAAGTTTGTTTCAATCATAAAAAACATAATAACATCGTATCCCGCTTGTCCTTCGTGTGGTAGAAAAACATAAATGCCAGGATACCATGAAGTTTAAATGGTGAATATATACCAATAATTTGAGAGCAAAGAAATACCATAATCATGAATCAGTCACTAATAAATTTGGGACTATGCACATTAATTCAGAATGACAACTATGATTTCTTAACCGGCGCATAAAGTAAGAAGATGAAGACTTAGCATAAAAGTAAAATAAAGGCCCTTCGAGAAGGGGAGCAGGGATTACTCATGTGCTAGAGCTTTATATTTAATAAAATAGAAATATTGAAAACAATTTTTGAGAGAGGTGTATGTCTATATCAAAGAATGGTAATGAAAACTTATCATAATCCATGTGAAGCAAAGTTTTTAGACTTTTGAGAGCGGTTTCTATTAGCATTTTTTTCTTTTGGTTGGCACTTCCCCCACCTTTCCTTCCACAAACCAGAGCTAGCCATATCCACGGGTGCCCACCAGCATTCATGAAACCATGGGGAAGTACATCTTTTTATTATTCTTATTTGAGTTCATATTATTTAACACCAGCTCTCTGTAAATTTAGATTAGCACAGATTTCATACTCATTGTGTCAAATAAGGGAAAGAACTTTGGTTGACATAAACCATGATAACTTTAAACTACTTCCTCATGAGCAAAAACAGGAACACAAAACAGGTTAATAATTTTGTAGGTTTAAAGGTAGCACACGAGAAATTTACTTCGAGTGGCAGTAAAATACCACATGTAGGTAGGTATGGTGGACACATTTCGAAAACTTTGGTTTTTGAGATTTGGATGTATGAGTAGAGCTCATACTCAATACAGGTGAAGGCTAGCAAAATACTGCAAGCGACCAACTAAGAGTGCAATAACGGCCATAAACATGCATAGTGACATAACATAATTAATATAAGTATGAAGTGATATTACAAGTCAAAACTAAATGATCATAAAGGCTAGAGGTGATTTTGTTTATAGTAATAACATGGTGTGAGCATGCGCGAAGTCAATCCAGATAAATCATTCAAAGGATAATACCACAGGACCATGCTTCAATATGAGGAAACAACACATGATTTAATTTCAATGACACATTAAGCACTCTCAGCAATTTGAGACTAGTCATGATACATCATATACTACTAAGCACACAATTAAAATAACATCTAACATGACATGCCAAATTCTAAGCCACTGTCAAAACAAGCTTTCAATTGTTTCACTATAAGCATGAAATATTTTACTCTTCTCCAACACCAATCAACTTATTTGAAACAACTCTCAGATCAAATAATCATCAAAGACGAGAGAGATAATCATCTATAACTGAAGCAAAACAACAAGTTGTGAACAAAATTTGACTGAAAAACAAGAGTTAAACGTAATACTAGCAAAAATTAACACTCATAGAACAATAAGGGTGAAAATTAGAGTGTTCTATGCAATGAAAACGGAGTGTGTCTCTCTCCAAAATAAGAAGTTCTAGGATCCAACCATAAACTACAGCAAAGAAAATAAAACGAAACAAACTGAAAGCAAAATAAAATGACGCTCTAGGAATAACACATATCATGAGAAGCAATAAAAATATAGTGTTTTGAAAGAAACCTGATATTTTTGTTGATGAAAAAGAGGATGCCTTGGGCATCTCCAAGCTTTCACACTTGTACTTCTTCGATATGTCTTGGGGTGACATGGGCATCCGCAATCTTGAGATTTTCTCCATCCTTAATCTCATCATATCATACTTCTCTCCCTACATTTGAAAACTTTCTCCACCAAAAACTTCTCACAATCTTCATTAGCAACGTTAGTGCATCATGATAATAAATCCACTTGGTTCAGTTTGAAATCAAGTTTAACACTAAATTTAAAACATTAGGTACTGTGACAACTTCGTTTAAGCCCCCCCCCCCCAAAAAAAAAAAAGAAACTCAAAAGAAAAGGATTAAGAGGCAAATACAAATATTGGCAGAAATCTCTCAAAACAAAACACCTAGTAAAGATGAATTTTTTCGAAGACCTTCTGTTGCTCAAATCAAAAATTAGGAAACTAACAAAAGTTAGATTAAAACCTAGGTAAAGTTCCCAAAACTTACCTAAAATTCCTTGGGTTCTAGCTGAGAGAACTAAGGATTTTGGTGAAGCACAAAAAATCTGGGTAGAAAACAACAATTTCCCCAAATCACACTAACTCTCTATTAGAGACTATTATTGGCACAAAAATGAAATAAAAAGGATAAGGAACTATAACAAATTCCAAGGAAAAAAAGTAACAAAATTAAGCATAAAAATAACAAAGGAAAACAAAGGGGGTTGCCTCCCACGAGCGCTTTTCTTTAACGCATTTTATCTAGGCGTGAAGAATGAATCAAGTATTATCAATATAATCATGGTAGTGATACGTCCATTTTGCATCACTATTTTATATCATAATTTTATGTTATTCATCGATATATTTCATGTTATGACGCATCTCTTATGTTATTTTATCTTATTTTGCATGTTTTATAATTTTTGGAGAATAGACACCGGGATGAGGAATGTGATAGAAAAAAGCACCGTCAGGATACCATATTTCAGAAGATCAGAAGAAGAAGTGGGACACCGGGGGTGTCCTAAAATTTTATAGGAAGAACATAGCCAGAAGGAGAGCAAGAGGGGGGCCACCATGGGGTGGCGCCCCCCCCCCCCCTTGGTCGCGCCACCTATATGTGTGGCCACCCTAGCCCACCTCTGGGGATATTTTTGACGTGCCTGTCCCCCAGGAAACCCTAAGCCTCATTTCATTGTCGAGTAATTATTCCTCCTCCGCCTCGGGGTGGAAAACACCTGAGAGATAAAAGCTCTCTGGCAGGGAGAAATCTGTCGGGGAAATTCCTCTCCGGAGAGGGGAAATCACCCCATCACTCCAGGCATCATCAAAATCGTCATCATCATCGTGATCACCACCAGCACCATCACCCTCATAATCCACCTTTATCCCGCTGTAACAATTAGGGGCCTCTATTGTTGTTTTGCATTAGATCTCTCTCCCGGTGTGGATTACTTTAGTAGTTGATGCTTGTGAGATTTATTGGTGTTTGCACTTTATGACCAGATTGTTATTATCCATTATATCACCTATGATCATGATCCATATGATGTCTTGTGAGTAGTTCGTGTTGTTCTTGAGTACATGGGAGAAGTCAAGTTGTTAGTAGTGAAGTAATGTTGAGTAATATTTAATGTTTGATATCTAAGTTGTGGTGTTATTCTTCTAGTGGTGTCATGTGAACATCGACTACATGATACTTCTCCATTTATGGGCCTAGGGGAATGCATCGTGTATTTGGATACTAATTGTGGGGTTGTCGGAGTGACAGAAACCTAAACCCCCTTTAGGAAACCATTACACGAGGGAGCGTAGGATCCCGGAGTTTGAAGTTGTGGTTAGATTTATTTCTTAATTACTTTATTGTAGTTGCGGATGCTTGCAAGGGGTCTAATCACAAGTATGTATTAGTCTTGGATGGGACGGTACATTAGCATAGATTCACCCACACAACACTTATCAAAACACCTAAAATTGTTCAACTGCATGGAACAAAAGCACTTGACAGAAACCTCCCCTGTGTCCTTGAGAACATTTGTTAAACATAAGTAAACTCACCGGCTTGTCCTTTGCTGAAGAAAGGATTGGGCAACTTGCTGCAATTATTACTACTGCATTTTATTTACTCACGCTTTCTTTATCTGCAATATCAAAAACCCCTACAAATCTATTTTCCAGTATTTATAGTTATTCCTTCATCGAAACTGCTTGTCAACACCTTCTGCTCCTCGTTGGGTTCGACACTCTTATTTATCAAAAGTACTACGATACATCCCCTATACTTGTGGGTCATCAGGTAGTCATCACAAGGGTCTCAAAAGGTAACTAAATTATTATTGTAGGGAAATGTTCCATGCCCTTTTGAAGGGGAAACTGAAATCTTATAATTCCCTCTTTCATATCAATAACAGCACCAATAGTGTGAAGAAAAGGTCTCCACAAAATCATAGGACAAGAAGCATTGCATTCAATATCCAAAACAAGAAAATCAAATGGCACATATTTATGATTAGCAATAATTAGAACATCATCAATGCTTCCCAAAGTTATTTTAACAGTGGAGTCTATAAGATGCACTTCCAAAATACTCTCATCCAATGGTTTCAAATCAAGCATATCATATAAACTTTTAGGCATAATAGAAGAAGTTGCACCAAGATTACACAAAGAATTGAAATAAAAAATCATTCACTCTTATTCCAAAAGTGGTCTCCCAACCATCTTGTAATTTTCTAGGAATAGAGGCTTCAATTTTGAGCCTTTCTTCCTTAGCCTCAATGAGAGCATTAGTGATATGTTTAGTGAAAACAATATTTATCTTACTAGCAATAGGATCTCTACATTTTTTGTAAGAACTTAATAACATAAAAGCTGGTGAAATTACAAAAAAAAAATTATCATCTTCAAATATGGTGGGAAAGTTTCTCCTAAAGTCATATTATCATCAATCCCACTCCCAACAATTTCCTCGGTAGATTTTTTTTAATCTCCAAACTTTTGGGACTCCTTCTACCTAAAGTCATGACCTCTCCAATCCCATTTATTTTGACATAAACATGTTTAGAACCATTAGGGTACTCATTGGTACTGAAAGTTTTCATTTCCTAAAGTACTCTAATGGTAGCAATCAAAGTTCTCATAGTTTTAGAAGTTTCAGCAGGATTTTTTTGAGCAGGTGAAGCAACTTCAGGTTTTGCTGTCATTTGATGTATCAAACTAGCTTGAGTATTAGAAATATTCGAAATATGAGTTTAAGTTGTATCAAGCCTTCTCTGAAGATTGGATTTTCATTAGGTAACCCTCCAACTTGCTCATTTATATATCTCAGAATTGCATGATGTTCACCAAATTGTTTGGTAAAGGCATTGTTTTGTTCAAATTGGGAATGCATAAATTTTTTGGTAGACTTTTCAATCTCTATTATCTTTTCATAAATAGGCATATTTTTGTCATTGGAGGTGTTCCCATCAGAATTTATATAAGTATTTCCATTATTAATAGGATATGGCCTATAGTTGTTACCACCAGAATTAATCTTGCAAGCACTATTGCTGAAATTGTTTCTAGAAATAAAATTCACATCAATTTCATTATTATCATTAGAAACCACAGAGTTCAAGGGAACACTATTAGGATCTATAGGCACTTGTTTACCTAGCAAATTAGCAAGCATATCAATCTTGTTACTCAAAGAAGAGATCTCGTCAACATAATTTACCTTTTTACCGATTGGAGCCCTTTCTATGTGCCACTGGGAATAGTTTCTCATTGGATCATCCAATAACTTGTTTTATGCACCTAAAGTGAGGTTCATGAAGGTCCCCCCCCCCCCCCCCCCCGCAGCTGAATCCAATAAATTCCTTGAAGAATAATTTAATCTTGCATAAAAAGTTTGGACAACCATCCACGTAGTTAGTTAGTGTGTGGGAAAATTCTTAACCATAGTTTTCATTATTTCCCAACCTTGAGAAACATGTTCATTATATTTTTTTCTAAAGTTTATAATGTTACTCCTCACTTGTATAATTTTTTGCGGGTGGATAATATTTCCCAATAAAAGCAAATTTTCATTTATTCCAAGAATCAATGTTATTTTTAGGCAAAGACAATAACCATTCCTTAGTTATTCCTCTCAATGAGAAAGGGAACAATCTTACTTTAAAAATATCACATCTACTTGTTTCTATTTTTGCATGTCACATACCTCAAAAAAGTTATTTAAATGAGAGGCATCATCTTCTCCAATACCAGAAAATTGATCTTTCATGACAAGATTCAACAATGCAGGTTTAATTTCATACGAATCTAGTGTACCAGCAGGTGGAGTATTTGGTGTGCATATGAAATCATCATTATTGGTACTAGTAAAGTCACAAATCTTGGTATTATCATTGGTACCCATTCTTGCAAGATAACAAAAAATAAACTAACAACACAATTAAAAGACTAGAACTAGAGAACTAATTTTTTGGGGTTTTTGATAAAGAGAAAACAAGACTAAACAAAAGTAAACTAAGAAAGAAAAAAAGAGAGTGGAAGTGTGAGACTCACCTTGCCGAAAGCTAGAAGTCCCTCGCAACATCGCCAGCAAAAGTATTTGATGTTGACGTGATCACACGCTCGCTGGGGGACCGCAAGCAGAAGGTATGATGTAGTATAGCGGAAATTTTTTCCCCGGTTAAGGAACCAGGGTCTATTGAACCAGTAGGACTTCATAGTCTTGGATAAGGTTGCTTGTTGTCTGGTGCGTCAACAAGCGTGGAACCTGTACACAAACACGAGCTCTCTCTTGCCCCAACTTTCTAGAAGGTTGTGAATCTTTCGGTCTTGCTGAAAACTAGAGAATTAAACGTATAGAGTCTTGAAAAGTACTAAAAGTAAAACAAAGAAGCATGGAAACAATTATGAAAGTGCTTTAAAAATGTTGCAAATATGAGGAAAATAGGACCATGGCCATAGGTTCACTAGTGGTGTCTCTCTAAAGAAAACAAACATGTTGGGTAAATAAATTACAGCTGGGCAATTGACAAATCATGAACGTATAACAATACTATTATGAAGAGAAATAGTTCGCGAGTTCTAACATTTTAGGCATTACGTCAAGGCATATGGACCATTATCCATCATGCATCCATATGTCAAAGTCCACCTCAAGAAATCTATCCAACAAATCTCTCTGGTATTAAGTTGCAGCAACGAAGTGATTGCTTTGTGTGCAATAGACAAATGCATTAATAGCAATATGTAATGTAAGCAGTAGTCCTAGTTCATAGACAATAGCACCGCTGTTTTCTCCCTAGTAGCAACAACACATCCCCCATTTGTCACGTTTCTGCAACTCGAGCACAGATGTAAGGGAGGCATGAACCTACCATCTAGCATATAAACCCTCTCTTGGAGGTGAACACAACTATGTGGCCAAGGTAATCATAAATACCAGAGAGCATTGCAAAACAAGATTAAAACTATCTACGGATACAAGTGAAGCATCTCAGATTGACATGAAAAATAATAATCATAATATCATGGTTCATCAGATCCCAGCAAACACAACATGCACAGTTACATAATGGTGGTCTCAATCATGTGAGCAGCTCACGAAACTCTAAACATGGAGGCATAGCAAAGAGAACAACCATCTAGCTACTGCTATGGATCCGTAGTCCTGAGATGAACTACGCACACTCTGTCCGGAGGCGATCATGGCAATGAAGATGCCTCCAACGACGATCCCCTTTCGGCAGGTGCCGAATAGGGTTGTAGAATCCCTAGATTGGACTTTCGAGGTGACGATGCGTGTTTGTATGTTTCAGGGAAAATAACTTCGTCCCCAAACATTTAGGGTTAAGGGAAACTCATTGGAGAAGAGGCAACGCGGGGCGGTGGCCAGGGCGCCCAGGGGCCCACCAGGCACGGCCTAGACTGGGGTCGCGCCTGGCACCCCCCGGAGGGCCCTTGGCTCCCCTCCGGCTCTTCTTTGTACTCTGTCTTCATTACATGTAAAAAATGATCTCCGTGGATTTTGAGCCCTTTCCGAGGATATTTCTTTAAGAACTTTTCTGAAATAGAAAAAACAGAAAACAACACCTGGCCTGTGGCGTCTCGTTAATAGGTTAGTCAATGAAAAAAATCTAGAAAATGAAGGAAAACTTGTGAAAACGTGTAGAAAACATAAGGGCATTGGATAGAAAACAAGCATGGAGCATAAAAAATTATAGGTACGTTTGCAACGTATTAGATCTGAACAAGTAGAATGATTTATTACATTTATGGCTGCTTCTGAGATTGATTACTTCATGGCTGAGAATTATGAAACTTGCATTGCTTCAAAATGACTTAAATTTACAAGCTCTTTCATTCTTAATTATTGTTTAGAAAATTTCAGCAATAATGAGTATATCATTGATTATAAAGAGAGACTTCTTTCCTCACAAGAGGACACTCACATTTTGCAGGAGCCTATGGAAGAAGAGGTTGTTGAAACTAGAAGCTCACTGGACGAAAAGGAGGAGGAGAATGATGCTCAAAAGAAGGAAGAATGGAGTAGCTATCCATTCCTACCTTCTAATGAGAGTAACTCTTTAACTCATTTATTTATTCGCACACTTCTATTCTTGTAGACAGTGTTGGGCCTCCAAGTGCAGAGGTTTGTAGAACAGTAGCAAGTTTCCCTTAAGTGGATCACCCAAGGTTTATCGAACTCAAGGAGGTAGAGGTCAAAGATATCCCTCTCAAGCAACCCTGCAATTAAGATACAAGAAGTCTCTTGTGTCCCCAACACACCTAATACAATTGTCAGTTGTATAGGTGCACTAGTTCGGCGAAGAGAGAGTAAAATGCAAGTAATATGGATGATAATAAGTGATAATAGAAATCTTAAATAAAAATGGCCGCAAGCAAACATGTAGCAGAACAGGCGGAAAACAGGGTTTCAATGATTCGAAATAAGGCCTAGGGATCCTACTTTCACTAGAGGACACTCTCAACAGTGATCACATGATTGAATAACTAGATATCTTCTCTTCACTATGCTACTCTTAACCACTCTCCGGTCGAATAACATCACCAATCCATGCGTAGGGCTTTAACAAAACTCCTCATAGTAAGAACTTTCCCAACCAAGTAACCCCCCATTCTATCACATGGGACCCAGATGGTTCCACGCAAATACCACAATTCATAGGGTTATCCAACACAAAATATAAATATAATCCTAAACCACATGGTGCACACACTGTCACCTTTACACCGTGATCAAAGCGTTTACGGAGATCTCATAACAAATAACGAACATTAATTATTGCGTAGGGCTACAAAAAGCATTCCTTAAAGTAAGCATTCCCAAATCTAGTTAACCCCACGCTGTCACTATGAGCGCCCTAGATGGTACTAGACAAACACCACAATTCATAGAGGATACACACACGATGTGCACACTATCACCTTCACACCGTGATCAAAGTGACTCCAAAGTTCATATTAATAAAGCACTTGAGTAGCAAAAGATGAAGAGTAACATCTACGAATTCAAATAGATTACAATGCTCACGATCACATATAGATCACACCATGGGAGAGAGAGATGAACCACATAGTTACCAATAGAGCCCTCAGCCTCGAGGGAGAACTACTCCCTCCTCATCATAGGAGATAGAAACGGCCATGGAGATGACGGTGGAGTCGATGGAGATGGGACCGGGGGCACTTCCCCATCCCGGCAGGGTGCCAGAACATAGATCTGTCCCCCGAAACTTGTCGGTGGCGGCAGCGGAGCTACAGATGTATTTTTTGGAAAAGGTCGATATATTTAGGGTTTATGCCTTGGGGGATATATAGGCGAAAGGGCAACGTCGGTGGGTGCCCGAGGGGCCCACACCACTAGCGGGCACGGCCAGGTGGGAGCCCGCGCGAGCCTATGGTGTGGTGGCTCTAGCCCCCCCCCCCCCGCCCTCCGGGTCTCTTCGGGACTCCTGGATGCTTCCGGAACTTCTAAGACTTATGGCTTTTGAATCATCCAATTCCGATAATATTTCCAAAACAACTTTTATGAAACTAAAAACAACAGAAAACATGGAACTGGCACTTGGCATCTTGTTAATAGGTTAGTCCAGGAAAACGTGTAAAAATTCTATAAAGAAGGGAGAAAACATGTAGCAATTGGCATAATATCATCATGGAGCATCAGAAATTATAGATACGTTGGAGACGTATCAAGCATCCCCAAGCTTAGTTCCTACTCGTCCTCGAGTAGGTAAACGATAAAACACAATAATTTTTGAGGTGACATGCTACTAACATAAACTTGATCATTATAATGTAAAAGCATGTGTAAGCTGAGATCATAGAACTTTAAACACAAACATGATAAATAGAACTTTAATAATAAAGCATAGCAATCACTTTGCATCATGAAGAGTATCTCAAATAAAGGAGCATGAGTAACAATGCATTGAAAGATATATGTTTGTTTCAAGTATAGAGAAAGCATGGCAAAGTGATATTTCGCAAGTCCTTAAGAGTGGGGCAAAACATAAATGCCAAGACACCTTCAAAGTTCATGAGGAAGTTGGAGAAAAAGCAATAACACTTCATGAATCAACTAATGATGTTTATGGGACAAATACACATAAAACTCAGAACTGAAAAAATGCTCTCTCAACTGTGCATAAAGTTAGAAGATGGAGACTCAACATAAAAGTAAAAGAAAGGCCCTTCGCAGATGGAAGCATGGATCACTCATGTGCTAGAGATTTTATTTTATTAAACAGAGGTATTAAAAGTTTGACACTCCTCCCAACCATCTTACACAAACCATGGCTAACCGAATCCTCGGGCCAACAATCACATACCATGGAGGAGTGTCTATATTTTGGGAGATGTATGCTAATGTCAACGAATGGTAAACAAAAAATATAGTACGTCACAAGCCAACTGGATTCACAAGAGAGGCTCCCATGTGAAGGACGCATCTGGTGTAGAAGTTCATCCCTCTTTCTCGTTTGCTTACACAATTATGCTTTGACTGATAAATTAGGGGCAAAAATAGTGAAGAGAATTTTTTTGCATTAATTTGGGGCTAGGAATCCCGCAGCCAGCTCTCTATCATTTGGATACGCGGATGAAGCCACTAGTACAGGGTGTGAAATCCAATCAACAAGTGAGATAAAGATTCTCTATTGACATCCTCATGAGCAAAAACAGGAACACAAAACAGGAGTAATTTTGAAAGTTTTAAAGGTAGCACATGAGCAATTTACTTGGAGTGGAAGTTAAATACCACATGTAGGTAGGTATGGTGGACATAATGGGAAAATTTTGGTTTTAGGGAGTTTGATGCACGAGTAGAGCTCATACTCAGTACAGGTTGAGGCCAGCAGAAGACTGGGAGCGACAAATCAAGAGAGCATAAGAGCCATAATCATGCATAGCGACATAAACATCATTAATTAAAGCATAAGCGGTATCACAAGTTCAAAAACTAAATGGTCATGGAGGCTATTAGTGACTGGTTCATAGTCATAAATATGGTGTGAGCATGGGCCAAGTCAATCAAATAAAACATTCAAAGGAGAATACCACAAATTTATGCTTTAATATGACAAGAACAACTCATGAATCTTTCAATGGCATATTAAACACTCTAAGATATTTGAGGCTATTCATGCTAATCAATAACCACAAGGATTTAAAACTAAAATAACATCTAGCATGACATGAAAAAGTTCTAGCCACAGTCTACACAAGGTTCTACGTGCACGGTTAAAAATTCTACTTCAAGCAGGAGTTTCTTTTCCCAACAAGCACCATACAAAATATGTTTTAACAAAAATGCTCTACATGCTACAGCAAGCAAGCATGAGAGTAATAACACAACTCTAATAAAACTAACAACTCTGAATAAGAGATGCATGAAAACAAGGGCTAAACGCAGTATTAGCAAAAAGTGAACACTCACAGAACAATAAGAATGAAAACTAGAGTGTTCTAAGCAATGAAAACGGAGTGTTTCTCTCTCCAACACAAGTATGATAAGATCCAACTATTTATTACAGAAAATAAAACTAAACAAACTGAAAACAAAAAATAAAAGACGCTCCAAGTAAAGCACATAAGATGTGAATGAATAAAAATATAGTTTCACTAGAAGTGACCTGATAAATTGTTGATAAAAAAGGGGATGCCTTGGACATACCTGAGATTAGATGATTGAGTCTTCTTGGAATTTGCTAGGATGTACAACCGGGGCATCCCCAATCTTAGGCTTTTCACTCTTCTTGATCACATCATATCATCCTCTTCTCTCGACCCTTGGAAACTTCCTTCACACCAAACTTGTCACAATCTTCATTAGCAACGTTAGTGCAATCGAAATAATAAATTCACATGGTTCAGTTTCAACACAAGCCTAAAACTAATAAAAACATTAGCTATTGTCACAACTTATTTTAAAACTCTTTTTCTCAAAAGAACACCAAAAGAAAGAGATTAAGATGCAAATGCAATTATTGGCATAAATATGTCAAAACAGGACAACAGGTAAATATGATTTTTTTTCGAAATTCTTATGTTGCTCAAATCAAAAAGTGTTAAACTAAGAAAAGTTGCGGAATTAGCTGGGGAATAAGCACAAAAAGTTTCAAATCATTATAATCTTCCAGGATTTTATACGATGTTTTACGGTGGACAAAAGAAATCTGTTTTCTGCGCAGAAAACCGAAAACCAACTCCAACTTGGCACTACTAAAACATGAAAAGAAAGATATAAAGGATTTTCTACAGAAGTATACAACCCGTTGACTCAAATAAAACAGATAAAACAAAGCAATAATAAAATCATGGGTTATCTCCCAAGAAGTGCTTTTCTTTAAAGCCTTTTAGCTAGGCATCATAATTTGAGAATATGCTCACATAAGAATAAGAGTTGAAGCACAATAAGAGAGCATCAAGAAGCAAATATAAAACACAGTTAAGTCTAACCCACTTCCTATGAAAAATAATCTTGTAGAAAAACAATTCATGAAAGCACAAAGCAACAAGCATAGGAAAGCAAAACAAGTGCAACATCAAAAAATTCAACATAAAGAGGGGAACTTAATATTGTTGAGATGCATAAAACCATGTTTCCCTCTCTCATAATAACTTTAAGTAGCATCATGAATAAAATTAACAATATACCTATCATATATAACATTCTTATCATGAGCCACATGCATAAAAGAATTATTACTCTCCACATAAGCATAGTCATTCTCATTAATAGTAGTGGAGCAAATTTATAAAAATAGCTGTCATTATCATTCTCATCACCATAATCATCATACATAGGAGGCAGTTTGCAATCATAATTAATTTTCTCCTCAGTAGTAGGTGGACTGAAAATAACATATTCATCATTGTAATCATCATATATAGAAGGCATATCATGATCCCAATAAAATTTATCATTCATAGTAGGTGGAACTAGAATACCACAATCATTATAATCATCATATATTGGAGGCAAATTATCATCAAAGTAAATTTGTTCCTCCATGCTTGGGGGACTAAAAATATCATATTCATCAAGTCTAGCTTACCCAAGCTTAGACTTTTCCATAGCATTAGCAATAATGGTATTCGAAGAATTCATACTAATAACATTGCTACTAGCATGCAAATAAAGCTCCATAGGTTTTTAAATTTTCTCTTAAAACACTTCATGCCTTAACTCAAGATAAATATTATAAAGATATCTCATATTTTTGTTGTTTTCCATTAAGCCTAACTAGTGAAAACAAGAAACAAAAAGATTTAATTGCATAATCTAAAGGAAATAACTTCGATCACTCACACCCGAGGATGTGAGAACCTTTTACCTTACCTCCCCGGCAACGACGCCAGAAAAGAGCTTGATGTCTACGCACGCTTCTATTCTTGTAGACAGTGTTGGGCCTCCAAGTGCAGAGGTTTGTAGAACATGAGAAAGTTTCCCTTAAGTGGATCACCCAAGGTTTATCGAACTCGGGGAGGTAGAGGTCAAAGGTATCCCTCTCAAGCAACCCTGCAATTAAGATACAAGAAGTCTCTTGTGTCCCCAACACACATAATACAATTGTCAGTTGTATAGGTGCACTAGGTCGGCGAAGAGAGAGTAAAATGCAAGTAATATGGATGATAATAAGTGATAATAGTAATCTGAAATAAAAATGGCAGCAAGCAAACATGTACAGAACAGGTGGAAACCGGTGTTTCAATGCTCGGAAATAAGGCCTAGGGATCCTACGTTCACTAGAGGACACTCTCAACAATGATCACATAATTGAATAACTAGATATCTTCTCTTCACTATGCTACTCTTAACCTCTCTCCGGTCGAATAACAACACCAATCCATGCGTAGGGCTTTAACAGCACTCCTCAGAGTAAGCACTTTCCCAACCAAGTAACCCCCTATGCTATCACCATGGTACCCAGATGGTTCCACGCAAACACCACAATTTCATAGGGCTATCCAACAACAACAAAATATAAATATAATGCTAAACCACACAGTGCACACACTGTCACCTTTCCACCGTGATCAAAGCGTTTACGGAGATCTCATAACAAATAACAAACACTAATCATTGCATAGGGCTGCAAAAAGCATTCCTTAAAGTAAGCATTCCCGAATATAGTTAACCCCACACCGTCACTATGAGCGCCCTAGATGCTACTAGACAAACACCACAATTCATAGAGGAGACACACATGATGTGCACACTGTCACCTTCACACCGTGATCAAAGTGATTCCAAAGTTCATATTAATGAAGCACTTGAGTAGCAAAAGATGAAGAGTAACATCTACGAATTCAAATAGATTACAAAGCTCACGATCACATATAGATCACACCGTGGGAGAGAGAGGGATGAACCACATATATACCGTAGAGCCCTCAGCCTCGGGGGATAACTACTCCCACCTCATCATAGGAGACGGAAACGGCGATGGAGATGACGGTGGAGTCGATGGAGATGGGTTCCGGGGGCACTTCCCCGTCCCGGCAGGGTGCCAGAACAGAGATATGTCCCCCGAAACTTGTCGGTGGCGGCGGTGGAGCTACGGATGTATTTTTTTTTGGAAAAGGTCGATATATTTAGGGTTTATGCCTTGGGGGATATATAGGAAAAAGGGCAACATCGGTGGGCGCCCGAGGGGACCACACCACTAGTCAGAGCGGTCAGGGGGAGCCCGCGCGAGCCGATGCCTCTAGGTCTCTTCGGGACTCCTGGATGCTTCCGGAACTTATAAGACTTCTGGCTTTTCAATCATCCAATTCCGAGAATGTTTCCAGAACAACTTTTCTGAAACTAAAAACAACAGAAAATAGGGAATTGGCGCTTGGCATCTTGTTAATAGGTTATTTCCGGAAAACGTGTAAAATGATATAAAGAAGGGAGAAAACATGTATCAATTGGCATAATATCACCATGGAGCATCAGAAATTATAGATACGTTGGAGACGTATCACTCATACATTACTTGATGACCCTCCATGCTTACCAAAGGAGTATGAGTTCCATATTGATGAATGTGATGATCCTATGGATTCTTATGAAATAACCATGTTTGATGAACTTGATACATGTTACAAAGGTAACAACCTCTAAGACACAATAGGAAACAAAGAGAAACAACTTGATACTCTGCCCCTCTATATCACAAGGTTTACGCAATGGACGGCAAGGCCCCTCTATATCACACCTACTCTTCGCAGACGATAGCATCTTGTTTGCTCGCAGTGATCCACGGAGTGTTGCAACCTTGAGATGGGTACTTAATACATATTGTGAAGCCTCAGGTCAGAAAATAAACCTGCAGAAATCCTCTATTTTCTTTGGTAATAAGTGTCACGACAGCATCAAGGTTCGGGTGAAGGATGCCTTGGATGTTATCAATGAGGTTCTCCAAGATTGTTACTTGGGGATGCCAACGGAGATTGCAAGGGCGACTACGGCGTCCTTCAAATTCCTGTCCGAAAGAGTGTGGCGCTGCGTCACAAGTGTTGCAGGCCGACCACTATCACGGGCTGGGAAAGAAGTTTGGCTTAAAGCTGTGGCGCAAGCCATCCCGAACTACGTGATGAGTTGTTTTCTTATTCCAGTGGCGACATGTGATAAGATGAAAGATTCCATTGCCGATCATTGGTGGGGTTTTGAGAACGGTTCCAAGAAGATGCATTGGTGTTCTTGGGCGTGGCTGTCTTCTCCGAAATCTCTCGGTGGGCTAGGATTCAGAGACTTTGGTCTGTTCAACCTATCCATGTTAGGCAAACAGTGTTGGCGCTGGTTACGGAGTCGTCCTCCCTTTGTGCTCGGGTACTAAAAGGCCGTTACTTTCCGAACACTGATTTTATGTCTGCTATCAAACCAAAATCATCCTCCTTTACGTGGCGTTCTATCCTCTCTGGACGAGAGCTACTGCGGAGAGGCTTGAGGTGGGGAATTGGCAATGGAAGGCAGACAAGCATCATGAAGGATAATTGGATCCCGGGTTATCCACAAGGTACTTTCAAAACTCTGTCACCAATTCCAAATAGTGCGAAGGTTAGCTACCTTCTCAATGTGGATGGTACAGATTGGGAAGTGGACATTGTACGCGCTTTCTTTCATGAGGAGCTAGAAGAAGCTATCATGTGAATCCCTGTCATCCGGCATGGCGAGGATGATTTTGCTTCATGGCCACATGATAAGAGAGGCATCTATACAGTCAGGTCGGCCTACAACCTTGCTCGCACTGCATCTTTCTTCGCTCATCAAGGAAATGCAGGAAACGGAGCTAGTTCTGCAAGGTCAATGGAGGAAAAGAATTGGAAGGCAATATGTGCTATTAGTGCACCGGGCAAGATGAAAATTGTGCTTTGGCGCATAGTGCATGATTGTCTCCCTACTGGACACCAGCTGCGGCGGCGCCGCATCCCAGCCAATGATCAATGTGTGTTCTGTGGCCAGGAAGAAAGGGTGGAATACCTCCTCCTGTTCTGCCCCATGGCGAGGGCTGTGTGGGCAATTGTGAAGGAATGCTATCCTCTCAGATTATGCAGGAAGAATCTTGAGAGTGCCAAGCAATGGATCTTCACTTTTCTGCAGAGGGAGAATGGTACTGCTGCTACGGCGCTGGCAGTGACCTGTTGGCACCTATGGGAGGCCCGAAATGACGCCAGGAACAATGGAGTGCAGCTTACTCCTGATCGGATAGGATCCAAGGTGCTTGGCTACATGGGCATGATCCTGGAACACTTGACAAAAACCCCGAGTTCCGCAAGGCGTGCGACGGTCCCCCTCCCGGCTCGATGGGCACCACCACCGCGGGATTGGGTCTGTGTTAATGTGGATGCTGCTCTTTTCCCGGAGGACAGACGGATGGGGTGGGGTGCAGTTGTTCGAGATCACAATGGCAGTTTTGTTCTTGCTGTCAATGAAGGATTGGAGGGTTTTCCAACTCCAGAGCTTGCTGAAGCACTTGTTGTTTGGCGAGCACTCATGGTCTCCATTGATCAAGGTCTCAAGAAGGTGGTGTTGGTTTCAGATTGCCTCTCCTTGATCCAACGCATCCAAGCTACAGGACGAGATCGCTCGTCACTGGGCAGTGTGGTTGGCGATATCTAGGCCCTGAAGATGAACTTCGACTCTTGTTTGTTTAAATTTCATAGCCGTACTTCTAATGTAGTGGATCATAAATTGGCTCGGTCTGCCGAACCCCTAGTCTGTAATTTGTCAGTTGGTGTGATCCCGGCCTTGATCCGGGATGAACTCTGTAATGATTTGATTTAATCAATAAAGTACTATGTTCTCAAAAACAAACTTGATACTATGCCTACTATTATTTACGATAATCCTTAGTATTTTCATAAATCTTATGATAATCCTGGTTTTGTTCCTACTATTGATATGCATGACAATGGATATTGTTGCTTAGAAAGTTTGTATGATAATGCCTTAGATGATGGTCATATGTTACTAGATGATATAAATTATAATGTTGTTAAAAATGGGCTTGGATAGGTCTTGGATTTAGCTAGAAGGAGTCCCATACCTTTGGAGAGTGATCAATCATCTTGTTACAATATTGTCAAAAGTGAGTTTGGAGAGGTGATGGTTTTACTTCATTTTGATCCCACTATTTTGGAGCTTGATATGAATTATGTGCTTGTAGATCGGTAAAATCATGCTTTGTGTGATAGTTATATTGTTGAGTTTGTTCATGATGCTACTGACAATTGTTATGAGAGAGGAAAATATGGTTGTAGGAATTTTCATGTTACTTAAACACCTATCTTTATGTTGAAAGTTTTGAAGTTATTTTTGTTTTACCTTCCTATGCTTTCTACTTTGAGCTTATTTGATTTACGTGTTTACAATATTCGTATGCATAGGAAGTGGGTTAGACTTAAATGTGTTTCATATTTGCTCTTTATGCTCAAATTTTCTTCAATTCTTATTTATTATGTGAATATCTTTTGAAAATACTGAGACTATCTTAATGGCTATAAAGAAAGAGCTCTTGGGAGACAACCTTTGTTATTTTTGCTTTCAGTTTTCCCTTTTGCTTATGAAGTTTTTACCTCTGTAACAACCATTTCTTATCCTTTTTATTTCGTGTTTCTGCCAAGAATAGCCCCTAACAGAGAGTTAGTATGATTTGGGGCATTGTTGTTTTCTATCCATATTTTTTTGCTTCACCAAAAACCTCGGTTCTCTCAGCCAGATACTGAGAAATTTTTATAATTTTTGGGCACCTGGCCCAGGTTGTTATCTAACTTTTATTATTTTCCCACTTTTAGATTTGAGCAACATAACGTCCTCTAAACAATTCATCTTTACCAGTTGTTCTGTTTTGACAGCTGCCAATATTGGCATTTGCCTCGTACTCTTTTTCTTTTGATATTATTTCGGGGTGTGGGGGAGAGCCTTAAAAGAAGTTGTGGCAGTAGATATTGTTCTAAATTGAGTGTTAGACTTGTGTTGAGACAGAACCAAGTGGATTTATTACTTTGATGCACTATTGTTGCTAATGAAGATTGTGAGAAGTTTTAGGTGGGGGAAGTTTTCAAATGTAGGGAGAGAAGAATGATGTGAGGATATGAAGGATGGACAAAAGCTCAAGGTCGGGGATTCCCATATCACCACAATACATATCCAAGGAGTAGATGCGTCAAAGCTTGGGGATGCCCAAGTGATGCATGTAAAATGCATACATGAACTTTGCATGTTATTACTTGTTTTTCCTACATATTAGCAACTTATATTCATGTTTTATAATGATTTGGGGGATTTTCTAAACAATCCCCCTTCTTTTGGTTCTAACCCTGTTTTTCCAGAAAACGTACTTTTTAGTGTTTCAGACTTTCCGGGAGCTTCGGGACTCCAAAAAGGGCAAGGCCAAAGAGCACAGTTCAGAATTTTCAAGACGAAGACCATGGGCCAAAGTAGAGGGCCAAAAGGCCAACCAGGTAGCAAAGAGGACCCTCCACGCGGCCAGATTCCTTGGCCGCGTGAGAGGCCCCCTTTTTGCCCCCGTGGCTCCGATGTCGTCGATCTTTCTTCTCCCGAGTGTCTCGTGACCTAAAAACGACTATATAAAGGGTCCCCTGGCCTTTTCGAGGAGGAGGCAGCGCCGAGAGACGAAACCACGAAACAGAGAGACAGAAGGCTGCCGCCGGAGAAGATCGGAGGGGGGAAACACCGCTGGGATCACCCCGGAGGGCTCCACCCCCCTCCGGCGTGTTCATCATCAACATCTACAACAAGATCAGCTCCATCTCTCCACTGTAATCTCTTGGCAAACACGATGTATGATGCAATACTATATTCCCTTGATGTATTGTGTCTCCCCGTCTATGTTTGAGTAGTGAATTGTTCTTGGCAATGGTGAAATAGTTCGTTGATTGGTTGCATGCAAGTTTGTTATTTTCTATGATTGTCTTTATGTACAATATATGAGTGCACGCATATGTTGGGGAATGCATGTAAGGTGATCACCGGTAGCATAATGGAGTGGTGGTGACTTGGGAGTGACAATAACCTGAGACCGAGCCACAAAGTTAAGTTATTGGGGGATATATATAGGGGACCTTAGAACGTAAGGCTATGGTGGGACTTTATGTCTTAATCAATCTTGTGCAGTCATTTACTTGGCCACATGATCCATCATAAGGGGTTGTAGATCATTTACTTGATTATACCTATTCATGGCTCCTTCCTAGAAGAAACAACTAAGACTAAAACATGTGCTTCACTAATTGTGACAACCACACGAACGAAACACCTATTGCTAGAACACTTGCTCCCTTGAGATACTTGAGATATTTGCTGCTTGCTACTTGTGAAACTTGCTTTAGAAACTTTCTCTAGGATTACTTGCATTTTAAACTTGCTTCACTAGTTACTAGACAAACCCCACTCCACGTCACTCTCTTTTAATTAGTTAGTTCATTTTAGTCAAACTTATTGCTTTGCATAAACAACCATATAAGAGGGTTATAGGGCTTTAGAGAATAGATAGCTTACCTTCAGATCCTCGTGGGTTCGACACTCAAATACTTATCGAAAGGTACTACAATTGATCTCCTGCACTTGGGAGTCATCAAGCACTTTTCTGGCGCCGTTGCCGGGGAGCGTTGTGCTAAGCTTTTATTCTTGTTTGCATTGCATACTAACATATAAACCTAAAACACACACAAAATTATAAAATGGAAAACAACCAAACAATTTTAGAACTGTATAATATCTACCTTGAATTAGGACATGAAGTGTTTAAGGAGAAACTGAAAAATTATTTGCACAACAATCATATTTGTGGTAGTACTAATTCTTTGAACACCTTTATTGCTATGGAAAACCTTGAGCTTGGGGAAGTTTGTCTTGATGAATATGATATTTTTAGTCCCCCTACTATTGAGGATAAAAATGATATACTTGCTGATTCTATGGAAAGTTTTAAGCTTGGGGAAGTTGGTTTTGATGAGCATGATATTTCTAGTTCCCCAAGCTTGGAGGAGAAAATTCACTTTGATGATACTATGCCTCCTATATATGATGATTGCAATGAAAATTATGAATGTTTAACTCCCACTATCACTAATGAGGATTTTACTTATGTGGAGAGTAGTGATTCTTTTATGCATGTGGCTCATGATAAGAATGTTTTATGTGATATTCATATTGTTGAATATATTCATGATGCCACTGAAAATTATTATGAGAGAGGGAAACATGGTTACACATATTTCAACAATATTAAGTTTCCCCTCTTTATGCTGAAAGTATTGAAGTTGCACTTGATCTACCTTTCTATGCTTGCTATTATGTTCTTCTTTTATTTGTTTCATTACAAAATGCCAATGCATAGGAAATGGGTTAGACTTAAAAATAAATTGTTTAATTTTTTTTGGTGTGTTCCTTGTGCTTTAATTTCCTATTCGGTTTGAGCACACATTTATGTCTTTACAACATGTAAAATGTCTTTACCTACTGTTATGTATCATTTAGTTTAAGATTTTCATTTTATAAAAAATTTGGGAAAGTAAATGAGAAGGATGAGTAATGGAGAAGTTGGGGTCGACCTTGAACATGTGTTGTTCATGCCAATGAAACCATTGCAAAGTCTCTATCATTAAAACTTTTTCCAAAGCTAAAAACAATAAAAATATTAGTTCACTACTGTAACATCACATTTCTGTCTTGTTTCTCATCTTAAATGGCAAGAATAATCATATATGAGAGATAGGATTAAACAATAGTAATTAGTTGTCAAGAAAACAGATTCCTGAATTTCACTGCAAAAAATGTTTATAATCACAGAAGTGGAATTTTGACCTGGTAATTTACGACATAAATATTTAGTTATCACTACATATTTCATTAGTTTTAATTTTTCTGATTTGAGCAACTTAAGTGCCTCTAAAAATTCACTCTTTACGGGCTGTTCAGTTTTTGGCAGATTATGTCTTTATTTTGCATTGCTCTCATTACTTGTGTTTTGTGTGGTTCTTTTGATCAAGGAGCAATGCACAACTGTAGTAACAGTATTTAATATTTAGAATCAACTCATGATGTGTCTTTGCTGTACCTATGTGGATTTTATTTATGGAAGCACTAACCCCTCTAATCAAGTTTTATGTTGAGATTTGTGTAAGAAGAATTTTTCAGGAGGAAGAGTTGAGTGAGATGAACAAAGATCAAGAGGGACAACCAATCAAGCTTGGGGATGTAACCCTGGGATCACCCTACATGTATCAAATAAGTACAAGAATCCAAGCTTGGGGATGCCGAGCCACCTCACTCCAACCATCATGATGTTAAGTAAGTAAAGCCTAGCTATATGGCTATAAAGAAAGCGCTTTACGGGAGGCAACCCGGTTGTTTTTGTTTGGAATTTCCTAGTGTCCTCTTGATGTATAAAGAGATTAGTTTTTTTTTGTTTTAATTCTGGAGTTTTCAATAAAGAGTCAAGTCAAACCCATCTGGACTTATAAGTTGCTATCCTAGTGCATGAAATTTCTGTTTCAGCACGAGTCTGCTCACCGTATGATTTTACGTTTTTTATTGGTATGTCGGATTGAGATAATTTTTTAGTATGTTCTGCAACTTTTCGTCCTCTGTAAGCACAAAAATTGGCTTAATTTTTTGACGAGTCTAGATGAGGGAAAAACGTTTGTTTTGCTGCTGTTGCTTTTCTGGACAGATTCTGCCTTCTTTTGTTTTATGCACTCTTTGGGCTTGGGAATCGAATTTCCATGATTCCTTCAAGAAAGAGAGTGAACATACAACATAATGAACCTTTTCTATCTACTGGAGCATTTGATTTGGAATTTTGCACAGCAAACATGTGATTTGTTTGTCCTTGCTAATCTCGCCCCACAGAAAAAGAATGGGAGAAACATGTTTTGTGAAGTTTTTTCACAGGGAATAGAGGAGATGCGCCTCAAGACATCCAAGAATGGTGAAAGTCATAAGCTTGGGGATGTGATGAACACCCCACTGGAGCTACACTCTTTTGGTTAGCACACGTCTACTTTCTGTTTTTCTAAGCAAAGCATTTATCGTAGAGACTTGAAGCGTCTAGTTTTTGTTTTTATTTTTGTATTGATAAGACCACACCCATCATTTTATATGAGATTGAGCTACTGGAGTTTGGGGTTGGAATGTATTGGATTATAGTATTATGACTTGGAATAGGGATGCCATGGTTGATTTGAAGAGCTACATATGTTTGCATGATTTATAGGCTTTTTATGTGTAGAAATTTGCAATAATGTTGTCTTGAGCTATCTCTTATTCATGTCCTTGATGTTAATTTCTGGTTTATTTAGTTTGTCATGAAATGAGTAGTTCTATGGACATATGCATGCATAGTAGCTGTTCAACTATCTCCCTCTTGCTAGCCAAAAATTTAAAAATTCCAATAAGTAAAAACTTGTTTCCAACACTCCTTAGCCAAGTATTTCCAGTGAGTCCACCATATCTTCCCATTAGCTTCATTGCTATTCCGAGTATGTTCATCATGTTATTGTGTTATTTATGTTCTAAATTAAGATATTCACTTTATTAATTGTCATGGGTTGAACTTGGGATAGGACTCTCACGAACTTTTGAAGGCACACTTTACTTTTTATGCATCTAATAAACATGACCCAATAATGGGAGCCACAAGTTTTGCGTTTGACAAGTGTGTGGTTGGGAGCTAGCTATAAACGTGTATCACCGGAAAGCTTTCAACATTGCACAAAAATTTACATTTGTTTGATATCATGTACTTTTCTTTTTGGACTCCTGCCATGCCGAAATGAAATAGAGGAATAATAAGTTTTGATGAGTAAGTATCTATATGACTAGAGAAACGCATTGGGCCGCTAACCCAAGCCATGCTTTATCATGGTGGAAATTTACTTACAGCTTGAGTGACTCTACAACACATCCTACAATAAAATAAGAAGCTATGCATAATAGTGAATGAAAATAAAAAGGATGATGAGTCTACTCCGTTTGTTTGTCTTGTCATTGTGACATGGGCTTGTTTCCATGTCATGGGTCAAGAGGTACCTCTTTGCGGTTCTCTATGATGTCATTAATACTTATTATTATTGTACAAAGCTTATTAGGAATCTTAAGTTGAGTAATCATGGAGTAGGTTTTCACACTCACGGGGCATGAGGCTTTCAACCACCTTGTCATTCACATTACTTCAATATTCACCATTTAAGATGCTAGTGATAAAGGGGCAATGAGAGTCCTAGATCAATGGATACCACATTTCAATTAGTAATTTTAGTTGAATAATTTAGAGGCTAAATAAACCTTGATCATGTTTTACCTCTACTCAATTTTCTCCAAAGTGTCCACCATATTTTCTATTTTCCATTATGCTATTCTTTGACCAATATAGGATTTTATTTTTCATTTTGTGTATGCATTTGGTCCATAGTGCTTTTATTTCATTATACACTTTGTGAACTTTCATGAAGCATCTTTGCTTGCATATTTGATATTTCTTACAACATGAATTGTATATTGCTACTCATTTCTAGTATTAATCATTTGATTATATGTAGCATGAATAATCCTCCTTGATATCCCATGATTGTTTCAATATGCAAAGTCCATGTTAGTTTTATCACCTTCATACTCGAGGACGAGCATGGGTTAAGCTTGGGGATGTTGATGCATGTAAAATGCATACATGAACTTTGCATGTTATTACTTGTTTTTCCTACATATTAGCAACTTATATTCATGTTTTATAATGATTTGGGGGATTTCCTAAACAATCCCCCTTCTTTTGGTTCTAACCCTCTTTTTTTCAGAAAACGTACTTTTTAGTGTTTCAGACTTTCCGGGAGCTTCGGGACTCCAAAAAGGGCAAGGCCAAAGAGCACGGTTCAGAATTTTCGAGATGAAGACCATGGGCCAAAGTAGAGGGCCAAAAGGCCAACCAGGTGGCAAAGAGGACCCTCCACGCGGCCAGATTCCTTGGCCGCGTGAGAGGCCCCCTTTTTGCCCCCGTGGCTCCGATGCCATCGATCTTTCTTCTCCCGAGTGTCTCGTGACCTAAAAACGACTATATAAAGGGTCCCCTGGCCTTTTCGAGGAGGAGGAGGCGCCGAGAGACGAAACCACGAAATAGAGAGACAGAAGGCTGCCTCCGGAGAAGATCGAAGGGGGGAAACGCCGCCGGGATCACCCCCGGAGGGCTCCACCCCCCTCCGGCGTGTTCATCATCAACATCTACAGCAAGATCAGCTCCATCTCTGTACTGTAATCTCTTGGCAAACACGATGTATGATGCAATACTATATTCCCTTGATGTATTGTGTCTCCCCGTCTATGTTTGAGTAGTGAATTGTTCTTGGCAATGGTGAAATAGTTCGTTGATTGGTTGCATACAAGTTTGTTATCTTCTATGATTGTCTTTATGTACAATATATGAGTGCACGCATATGTTGGGGAATTCATGTAAGGTGATCACCGGTAGCATAATGGAGTGGTGGTGAGTTGGGAGTGACAGTAACCTGAGACCGAGCCACAAAGGTAAGTTATTGGGGGATATATATAGGGGACCTTAGAACGTAAGGCTATGGTGGGACTTTATGTATTAATCAATCTTGTGCAGTCATTTACTTTGCCACATGATCCATCATAAGGGGTTGTAGATCATTTACTTGACTATACCTATTCATGGCTCCTTCCTAGAAGAAACAACTAAGACTAAAACATGTGCTTCACTAATTGTGACAACCACACGAACGAAACGCCTATTGCTAGAATACTTGCTCCCTTGAGATACTTCAGATATTTGTTGCTTGCTACTTGTGAAACTCGCTTTAGAAACTTGCTCTAGGATTACTTGCATTTTAAACTTGCTTCACTAGTTACTAGACAAACCCCACTCCACGTCACTTGCTTTTAATTAGTTAGTTCCTTTTAGTCAAACTTATTGCTTTGCATAAACAGCCATATAAGAGGGTTATAGGGCTTTAGAGAATAGATAGCTTACCTTCAGCTCCTCGTGGGTTCGACACTCAAATACTTATCGAAAGGTACTACAATTGATCTCCTGCACTTGGGAGTCGTCACCAAGGCATCCTCTTCTTCATCAACAAAAATACCGGGTTTCTTTCAAAACACTATTTTTATTGCTTCCCATGATATGTGTTATTCTTGGAGCGTCATTTTATTTTTCTCTCATTTTTGTTCTTTTTATTTTCTGTAGTTTATTGTTGGATCCTAGCACTTTTTAGTTTGGATACAGGCACACTCCATTTTCATTGCCTCGAACATACTAGTTTTCACTCTTATTGTTCTCTGAGTGTTTAATTTTTGCCAGTTCTACGTTTAGTTCTTGTTTTTCACTCGAATTTTTTCTAGAGCTTATTGGTTTTCTTCAGTTATATATGATTAACTCTCTGGTATGTTATGATTATTTTCTTTGAGAGTTGTTTCAAATAACTTGATTGGTGTTGGAGAAGAGAACAATATTTCATACTTATAGTGGTGCAACAGGAAGCTTGTTTTGACTGTGGCTTAGACTTTGACATGTCATGTTAGATGTTGTTTTAATTGCGTTCTTAGTAGTATATGATGTATCATGACTAGTCTCAAATAGCTGAGAGTGCTTAATGTGTCATTCAAATTAAATCATGTGTTGTTTCCTTATATCGAAGCATGGTATTGTGGTATTCTCCTTTGAATGATTTATCTGGATTGACTTGGCGCATGCTCACACCATATTATCACTACAAACAAAGTCACCTCTAGTCTTGATGATCATTTGTTTTTTGACTTGTAATACCACTTCATGCTTTCACTAATGATGTTTTGTCGCTATGCATGATTATGGTTGTTATTTCTCTCTTAGTTGGCCGCTCCAGTCTCTCGCTAGCCTTAACATGTACTGCGTATGAGCTCTACTCATGCATCAACTCCCAAAAACCAAAGTTTGCCAAATATGTACACCATACCTACCTATCTTATTTCACAGCTACTCCAAGCAAATTTTTTGTGTGCTACCTTTAAACCTTAAAAATTATTAACTTGTTTTGTGTTCCTGTTTTAGCTCAGGATAAAGTATAGAATGCTTTATTACGTTTTCATGTTTGATGGCTTCATATCTGACTAGCATGAATAATGTGCTGGTCCTTAATTTTGCAAAAAGAGCAGGCATCTAGGTGCCCCGGACTTGAGAAATCATGAACTTAGCTTGTGCAAATAAATGAGACAGTGGAATGTTATGATTCTCCTATGGGAGATGCTCTTCAAGCCATTCAACATGAAAACATGATAGGTAATTTGATAGCATTCATTTACATAGACATACACCTCTCTCAAAATTGTTTTTAGTACCTCTTTTTTACTAAATAAAAAGCTCTAGCGCATGAGTAATCCATGCTTCCCTCTGCGAAGGGTCTTTCTTTTACTTATATGTTGAATCTTCATCCTCTCACTTTATGCACCAGTTAAGAGCGCATAGTTTTCATTCTGAGTATAATGTGCATAGTCCCAAAATTTATTATTGATTGATTCATGATTATGGTATTGCTTTCTCTCAAATTATTTGTATCTAGTCACCATTTAAACTTTGAAGGTGTACTGGCATTTATGTTCTACTACCACACGAAGGACAAGATGGACACCACTTTATTATGTTTTTTTATGATTGAAACAAGCTTATTGTTTTCAGTGCTTCATTATTTATTGTCAATTATTTGTGTTACTTTTCATGTGCAACATAAATGCTAAGTTTACATCAGTTCAAATAATGATTATCATGCCTTTGTTAAAGTACTTTGATCCCACCTTGCAAGGCTTTTACATAACATTGATCAAGATTTGTGTTGGCTTCATGTCACCTCAAAAATTATTTTGTTATCACTTACCTACTCGGGGACGAGAAGGAATTAAGCTTATGGATGTTGATATGTTGCAAAGGTATCTATAATTTTTTATGCTCCATGTTTGTTTTCTATCAAATGCCCTTATGTTTTCTACATGTTTTCACATGTTTTCCTTTGTTTTTTATATGTTTTCATTGACTAACATATTAACGAGATGCTGCAGGCTAGTTGTTGTTTTCTGTTGTTTTTCTATTTCAAAAAAGTTCTTAAAGAAAAAATTCTCGGAAAGGGATCAAAATCCACGGAGATTGTTCTTTACCCGAAACGAATATGAAGTCCAAAGAAGAGCTGGAGGGGAGCCAGGCGCGGCCCCACCGTAGGTCACGCCTGGTGGGCCCCTAGAGCCCCTATCCACCGCCTCTCGACGCCTCTTCACCCATAAATTGCCTTTAACCCTAAAAACATCATTGACAGAGTTATTTTTCATGAAACATACATAGAGACACCATCACCTTCAAAGTCCAATATAGGGATTCTCTATCCCTGTTCTAGCACCCTGCCGGAAAGGGTAATCTTCATCGGAGGCCTAGTGTGAGCTCCCTCTCCCCACACAACTTGTTATAATCACTCTCTCCTTCCTCCCGCTGCTCCACCCATGGTCATCCACTTGGCGAAGCTATGACCAATATGTTTTATCCACCATATCATGTCGTCGTGCAGTTGGAGATTCTGGTGGATAATCTAGTTCCGTTGCCCCACTAGATCGAGGGAGCGAAGGTCGTCATCGAATTGTACGTATGACCGAGTACGGAAGCGCCGCCGCATTGCAGCGCTCTTCTTCGCAACCGTTAGATCGGAAAGTGATCGTATTCATCATCCACGAGATTTGATCTCGTAACTCTTTATGGTCTTTGAGGGTATGTTCTTATTGCACTCTCTCTATTAGCGTTGTTTACATATTCTAGATTAGATCTTGACCCTTCAGGTGTCCTTCGCGTAGGACTTTTTTTGTTTTATATGCATCGAACCCATCAATGGTATCAAATCCGGATCTATGTGTACATGTTTCGTACGGGTAGAACACATAGGTGTATGTGGACGTTGATGATCTTATTATTGCCTCCTTGAGTATTTTTTTTCTATCTTAGTGGCATAGTGGGATGAAGCGGGCCTGGAATAACTTTGCGTGTACTTGTACATGAGACTTGCCCCATGATGATGAGTGGATAAGACCGACTTCTTTTGTGCTTTCTGGATGGCTTCGAGGTTGGGGACAACACAAGCCCAAAAGAAGTGACCGGCTGGTGGCCGGCTCTTTTCCACCGAGAAGCTAGTTTTGTTCACGTTTTTAGAAACTGGGTCGAATGAGTTTCTGTCTAGCTTCCAGCAAAGGACCCAAAGCGGTACGAATAGATGCCCCTGTTGTTCATTGTAATTACATGCACTGCCACCGTCAGATACCCGTTCGCTGAAAAAGGGACAAAGGAACCGGGAGTTGAGGAGTTGACCCGATCCCATTCCTGTCCCTTCTCTTCTCGCACCATGGAACCTTCCCAGCTGATGGCGACGTCGGGCGCTTCCTCGACAACGCATCATACATGCCAACACGGAATCACGTGGTAAGTTCCTGCATTTTACCGATTGGATCTACAAATATTTTTATCGGATTAACAGCAGAGGCAATGGGATTCTGTGGTGCAAGTAAATTTATCCCCCCACCCTATACCCAATTGAGGAAAACTATGATACTGGATTCTGCTCCAATCGCCAAAACCCAGCTGAATTTGCTGCCTCTTCGGAGATGCCCGCAATCATATCTCACTTCATTGGCATGGTGCAGTCTCAGGTCGCTGAAAGCACGAAAGAAAACAATCCCGTGGAAGAAGCAAAAAACAGAATCCCAAAGAATAAGTGGAAGATCCAACACCCATCAGTGAAACGAGGAACTCGGAAGCCGGCTCTGTGTTAGCTGCTATAGAAGCAAGATTAGAGTCGGAAACCGGATTTGAAGACATAGATTCTGAAGATCAAGATGAAGACGCTTTCGAGAGAAAGGTCAAATCTATGCAGGGGAGCTTCCATAAAGTACTTATGGAAAAATCGGCTGAAAACTCGGATGTCGAAGACGATGAAGACCCTAAAACACCTCCGCCAGATGAGGAAAGAGCGGGTGGCAAAACAAGTCCAATCTACCCCGATGTCAAAGAATTGACAGAGGACGACCCTGACAAAAAAACCTCCCTCTTCCAAGAAGAAAAAGAAGACTGCCAAGAAACTCCAGTACAAACTCCAGAAGAAAAGGTTAGCAGACATTGCCAACCAAAACCTGGAAGTAGAAGGAGGAAGCGGAGTCACACCTGCGGAGAAGAAAAAGAAATAAATCCCCGTTCCACAATTGTCGGAACAGGACGAAATTGATCTAGTTCAAACCCTAGTGGGACGATGAACCCCCTAAAGTGCTGGAAGCCAGGAGACAGGCTCTACAGCGGTAGTAGCAACATCTATTCCGTACTCGGGAAAACCTCATGAAAACCCAGGCTGACATTAAGTTGCAGCAGGAAGAGATCGAGGAATACGAAAGAAGGAATAGATCTGGCATAAAACCCACGAGGTTAGCCGGAATTGCAAAGCCGGATGAACTGCCAGCAAGAAAGAGGTTCAAAAACCCTTCTTGGCAAAGGCAGGTTAACGACACCAATGCCAAGGGAGAACACATATACAAAACCGCAGTTGAAAATGCGGAGGCCGCGTTCGGCATCCTTAATGACGATCTGTACTCCAATGACGAAAAACTCCAGGGAGTGTATGCTTTCCTAGGAAAATAATTACAACAGCAACAGCGAGGACATGCAAGATGAGGGAAATTGCATCATGACTCGGCCCTACGCAAAACTGCCACATGTCCCGCTGGAGCACCTGGACCTGGCGAACCTGGAGATTCAGGCGATTCTAAGGAAAAGAAGGGAGCTCCTAGAAAGGACAAGAAAATCCCGGACAATAAGGATGCAGCGTCAAAGACCGGATCCCATCCACCAAAAGGTGGAAATAATCCCCGTGATTACAAAGAACGGGAAGAACAAAACTAGAAAGAAGGAAAAATGATGCCGCCTTCGAGACGCCCAGCTGACAAAGCTGGAAGGTATGACAATCCTCACAGGCGTGAGAGATCCCGTACTCCTCCTAGGAACAAAGAAAGGCCAAGGAGTAGAACTCCACCTTATTCCAAAGGACACGACAACGGACGAAACATGGATGATCTTAGAAAAGCGCACTCGCGCAACAATGGGCCAGAAAGGAGCAGATCCCCTTCCGTCCATTCAGCCGGCAGATATTCCGCTCACGTTGATAAGGCGGAAAGAGATGATCTATACTTTGGACCTAAGTGCTTCACTGACAGGATCCAAAGAATAAATCTACATTCTGGCTTTGCCAAAGTTGGTCCAACTTATCAAAAGTATAACGGAAGTACAAACCCGGATACATGGCTCTCAGACTACTATACCGCTATTCAGATCAACAAAGGGACAAACCTGGAGGCGGTAAAATTCCTCCCCCTAATGTTGTTGGATGGAGCCAGAGATTGGATCAACGGGCTTCTGTCAAGAACCATGGATAGCTGGGATGATATGGCTAGAGTGTTTGCTCAACATTTTCGGGGTACGTACAAACGCCCTAAGAGCATTAACGAGCTAAATCGTTGCGTCAAGTTTGAAGATGAGTCATATGTCGACTTTATATCAAGATGGACATCAATGAAGAATAGCCGCTCTGGAGTAACTGATGTACAAGCAATGCATGCTTTCATCAATGGCTTAAAACCCGATCTTGTACCGTTCATGGTTGGTTCAAAGGAGCACAAAGATCTCGGATCTATGCTTACCCTCGCCAATGAGCACGCAGCGGCCGAATATGATACCAGAGCGAGAGGTGGAAATATAGATGCTTTGGTTCATGCCAAAAAGACGCCTCGTTCTGAAAACAAAGCTACTCTAGAAGCGCATCCAAAACCTAAAGAAGTAAACTTAACCTTTGGAAAGGATAATGGGAGAAAATGGAAGGGAAGGAACACATAACCTATCTCCTACCCAAAGGAAGAGTGGGAATAGATTAAGTCGGAAAACTGTGTCAACCATTCACAATTCGGGAAGCCTACCCACACCAATGCGCAATGCCGGATTAATAAGCACATGAAAGGCACTGCAGGATCCGAGAAGAAAGGAAGTTCTCCAAGCAAAAGGTAGAAGATGAAAAAGAAGAAAGTGAATTGGACACTGACGACAAAATCCAGGAACAACAGCGGAAAGGTGAGCCAAAATTCCCGAGAGTTGAAGGAGAATGTAACTTAACTTTCTTGTCAACTCCCTCAGCAAAACAGGCGAAAAGAACACTTCGAGAAATTAACGCGGTTGTAACTCCAACCCCAAAGTTCTTGAAGTATTCAAATACGCCAAGCACCTGGGATCAGTATGATCATCCTGGAAACATCCCAGAACCCGGCACGCATGCTTTAGTTGTAAGCCCTAAGTGCTGATGGATGGAGGATCTAGTATAAACATCATGTACTTAAGTGCATTGAAGCATTTACTAATTTCCGAGATCCAGCTCAATCACAGTAACATACGGTTCCACGACATTGTTCCTGGCAGACAAGCACAATCCCTAGGAGAAATTTACCTAGAAGTAACTTTTGGAAAAAGAGAACACTTCCGTCAGGAGAATATCTCATTCGAGGTGGTGTTGTTCGAAAGCGTTTACCATGCAATACTCGGACGTCCGGCTTTTGCCAAATTCATGGCAAGATCATGTTATATTTATAACAAGCTGAAGATGCTAGGGCCAAAAGGAGGAGTAATCACTATTTCTAGAGATTTCAAATTGGCAAACGAGCTGGAAAAAGGAAACGCCCTTTGCACGGAACAAGTGATTCTAAAGGAAGAATTGATAGAGCTGGCTAAGGAAGTATCGCCGACAGAAATGCCAGCAGGAAAAGAAAGCCGGAAGTCGGCGGATAGATTCAAAGAATCAGAGAATACAAGGAAAGTTATCCTAGATCCCAAAGATCCGACAAAGTTTTATCGTTGCGGGAACTGGGATAACGGACGCATAGGAAAGCATGCTCATCAAGTTCCTCCGTGAGAACTGGGATATTTTTCCCTGGTGTCCTGCGGACATGCCGGGTGTACCCAGGGAACTTGCTAAGCATCAATTGAAAGTGATTCCACGATCAAAACCCGTCAATCAAGGTCTCCGTCGTTTTGATGGAAGAAGACGGAAGGCTATTGGCAAGCAAATTATCCGGCTTCTAGCAGCTGATTTTATCCGGGAAGTAATACATACTGATTGGTATGTAAACCCAGTATTATTCCCGAAGAAGAATAGTACTATTCTTAGGATGTGTATAGACTACACGGGATTGAACAAATTGTGTCGGAAAGATAGGTTCGCGTTACCGCAGATCGATCAAATAATAGATGTCACTGCTGGCTCTGAGCTTTTATGCTTTTTGGACGCTTATTCCGGGTACCATCAAATACGCATGAAAGAATAAGATCAAATCAAAACCTCTTTCATAACACCCTACGGAACATATTGTTACATAACCATGCCTTTTGGCTTGAATAACGCGGGTGCAACATACCAGCGTTGTATGCAACATTGTTTGCATAGTCAAATTGGCAAAAACGTGCACGTTTACGTGGACGACATTGTCATGGTTTCCAAGGAAAAGTATACACTCCTTGAAGATCTACGAGAAACCTTCAAATATTTGCACACTTATAAAATGAAGTTGAATCCATTAAAGTGCGTATTCGGGGTTCCCTGAGGAAAGCTTCTGGGTTTTATCGTTTCTCATAGAGGAATAGAGATAAACCCGGAAAAGATCAAAGAAATCTTAAAAATCAAAAGGCCTACGTGCCTAAAAGATTTCCATAGATTGACAGGTTCTGCAGCCGCCGTAAGCAGGTTTATAAGTCGGCTTGGGATAAAGCTCTGCCATTATACAAATTGTTGAAAAATCCGACAAATTTGAATGGACAGAAGAGACGGATAAAACATTAACCCGGTTAAAAGAAACTTTGATGAAAGCTCCGGTTTTGGCATCACCAAAACACGAAGAACCCATGTTACTGTATCTTACAGCAACTAACAGGGTTATCAGTGTGGTAATAATCGTGGAAAGGCGCAAAGATGAACAGAGCATACCAGATCAGTATCCAGTATACTATATCAACGAAGTATTGTCTGAATCTAAGCAAAGGTATCCACATTATCAAAAACTGGCATATGACGTGTTTTTCGCATCTCGGAAACTTCGCCATTATTTCCAAGTACATTCCATAACAGTGGTAAGAAAAGCACCGCTAGGGGATATCATCAACAATACGGACGCAACAGGCCGAGTTTCCAAATGGCGCATCGAACTGGCTGCGTTCGACATTAAGTACCAACCTAGGATGGCAATTAAATCCTAGGTTTTGGCAGATTTTGTCGCTGATTGGACAGAAGCAATGGAAAACACACCAATGCCGGAGTCGGAATATTGGATCATGCATTTTGACAGATCGAAAATGAAAGAAGGCGCCAGAGCTGGTGTAGTGCTAAAATCCCCAAAAGGTGACATCATGGAGTATGTATTACAAATACACTTCAATGCCAGCAACAATGTGGCAGAATACGAAGCATTGCTTCATGGCTTGTATATTGCAAAAGAAATAGGAGTTAAGCGTATACTTTGCTATGGTGACTCGTATTTGGTACAACATTAGCTAAACCAAACATGGGATGCCAAAAGTCCCATCATGGCCGAATATCAGAGAACGGTGGATGAGTTTGTCATTTGCTTCCTGGGATTTGAAGTACTTCATATCAAAAGAGAAGAAAATTGGAACGCGGATGCTTTAGCCCGCATGGGATTGGAAAGGGCTAAAATTCTACCGCCTGGTGTGTTTGTCCAATATTTGCATGAACCAACAATAAAAGGCAGAGATATTGACTACCCTCTAGTTTCCGAGCCAATAGAAGTTCTGCTTGTTAACCCGGACCGGACAATTCCATACTTAAACTTCTTAGTTGATCAGAAGTTCCCGGATGGAGTAGACGAAGTCTTGCAAAGGCAGATACAACGCCGAAGCAAAGGATACGCGGTAACCAATTGTTGTCTGTATAAACGCAGTACTATCGGAATTTTTCAGTGATGTATTTCGCCAGAAGAAGGCCAAGAAATCTTGCAAAAAATCCATGCAAGAGATTGCGGACATCATGCTCAGTCAAAAGCATAGTTAAAAAAGCATTCCGTGCAGGGGTTTTCTGGCTCACAGCCAAGACAGACGCGGAACACATAGTAAACCCATGTGCCGGATGTCAGTATTACGCCAAGCAGACGAATATGCCAGCCCAAGAACTGAAAACTATCCCCATTACATGGCCATTTGCGGTCTGGGGGCTAGATATGATGGGACCATTCAAAACTACTAGAGGTGTACTTACACATCTACTCGTTGCGGTGGACAAGTATACCAAGTGGGTGGAGGCGAAACCCATCAAAAAACTTGACGGTGTGACTGCCAGAAATTTCATCATTGACATTGTCATGAGATACGGCGTTCCACACAACATAATCACGGATGACGGGAAAATTTTCTCCATTGGAGAGTTGGCAAAGTATTGCCGACAAACGGGAATTTGCCTCGATCTCGCATATGTGGCACACCCGCAATCCAATGGGCAGGTTGAAAGAATGAATAGCTCAATCCTGCAAGGAATACGCCCAAGACTCGAATCTCCTCTTCACAGAGCAGCTGGTGGATGGGTAGAAGAATTACCTTCTGTACTTTTGAGTATTCGAATGACGCCGAATAGATCAACATGGCAAACACCCTTTTTTCCTGGTTTATGGTGCAGAAGCAGTGCTTCCTACGGACAAGATCCATGATAGCCGAAGAGTGCAAGCTTGTGATGACTCGGATGCCAAAAACGCACGACAGTAGGCCGTCGATCTCTTAGAAGAAGAACGAGAACTTGTGCTACAAAGATCCGCCATGTATCAACAAGGACTGCGACGTTATCATAGTCGGAAAACCAAATATCGTTCCTTTAAAGAAGGTGATTTGGTGCTAAGATTGGTACAGGAAAGGAAGCACAAATTAGCCCCAGTTTGGGAGGGACCGTTTTTCATTAGCAAGGCTATGAAAAATGGATCATACTACCTTGTGGATATCCGAGATACAGAAGATGATCCTAAAACCTTGAATTGCAAGAGAAAGAGAAAGATAGATGTCGAAGTAGGAGAGACAAAGAGACCCTGGAGCATCCAACCGTTACGTTCCTTCTACACTTAGTTCAATTTCTATGTAAACATCTTTGAGATCATGAAATAAAGTTGTTGAAATTCATGCACTCCTGTTTTATCTGATTATTTACATTCAAAGCCTAAGTCCGTCTTATTTATTTCCCAATGATCTTTCAAAATGCTTCAATGTTAACCCGAATTGTACCTACGTGCTCGGTGTTAAAAAACTGAATGCTTTCACAGCCTAAAAAGGACTAAGGAAACCCAGATTGTGCATGCGTGCCTGAGTTCCATAATTTTACAAAATTCCTTACTTTTTCCTAAGTATTGCTGATAGTTTATATGTTGGGTCACTGGAATTAGTAAGAAAAAATGCCTAAGTACAATCCATGTTTGCGAGTTTCGACTGATATGCCTGAACCCATTCACTTGGCATGAATATTAAGTACTATGGAGCCATTTCAACACTAAGGACAGTTAAAACATGGAAACCAGAGAACTTAGAAGGAAAAGGAATTAAAACCCAGAAAACTTGCAAAGACGTAAATCACTGCAAAAGGGGTGAATACTTGTTTCATACAAAAGATAGATAGAATTATAATAGTTGTTACATTAAAATAATAGTAATGCTTCTATTTTGTTCTCAAACAGCTACTAAGGAACTAAGAGGCGTCAGAAGAATCCGAGTCTTCCTCCTCGTTGTCGCTGGGGTTCTTGGGAGTCGCCGGAATCTCTTCCTCCGGGTAGAAGGTCGAGATAGACACCATTTGAGCTATATTCGTGGCATGTCCCTTGACAGACTCAAAAATGTCGGCTCTCTGCGATTCGGTGTACCCTTGCGGGATACCGGTCGCAACATGATAGGATTTCGTGGTGGTATAATGCATACGCATTAGCCCAAGGGCCATGCGCCCACCACCGCGAGCTGCAAAGCGGAACCAAGATTCTTTCTGGTTCGCCACCTCCTCAATTGCTTCTGGAAGCCTGCTTACTTCCGAGAGTTCTTCAGCTTTGTCGGGAATGTATTGTTTACAAGGAACATCCCCGCAGTCTTCAAGGCCGAGAAGATTCTCCTAAAAGCCCGGATTATGTCAATCCGGGTAAGCAAGGGGTTCCCTTCTGTTTAAATCAACAAGGAAAAGTTAGAAAAACAGAGAAGGAGAAAAGAAACATATTGTGAAAAGTATAAGAAGAAAAACTCGATAAAAGAAGTTGAAACTTACCGAGAATCTTGTTCATTTCAATGACTTCTTCAAGGTGTTGATTCCGAGCGTTCTCCAGGTCCAGGATGGTGGCCTTGTCTTTCTCGCCCTGGGCAGAAGCCTTGGACTCGGCAATGCCAGTAGCCAGTTGGCTAGCCTCCAGATCCTTCCGAAGCTCTACCGTCAATTAGTAAAGTTCAGAATTCTCCTTTCGGAGATTCTCGGTGTTGCCAGCATCTTCAGCAACTTGTTTGGCTTTTGCCAAAGAAGCTGAAAAGAGTAAAAATGGAGAGATCAATACTCGGAAAAGGACTAACAAAAATAAACAGTGCAAATGAGAAAAACATTTACCTGTCGAGTCCTTCAGCTCCTGCTGAACCGAGTCTAGCTCCGAGTCCTTGTCCTCAAGAATACTAAGGGGAGTTTTAACCTCCTTGTTCTTGATGGTAAGTTTATAAAAAACTTCCTTGTTGATTGTCTTGGTAGTTTGCTGAATCACGGACAATAGAAATATCGCTTAACTCAAGAAACAAGCAGGAATAGGAAGAAAGCATTCAGTCAAAAGGTATACATTGGTCTAAATGCTTCAGGCGAGAGGTATTTACCTGGCTCATTTTATGAATACTTGTCAAATTCTCAGAAAATTTCTTTGCATACTGATACGTCTTAAACGTATCTATAATTTCTGATGCTCCATGATGATATTATGCCAATTGCTACATGTTTTCTCCCTTATTTATAGCATTTTTACATGTTTTCCGGGACTAACCTATTAACAAGATGCCATAGAGCCAGTTCTCTGTTTTCTGCTGTTTTTAGTTTCAGAAAAATTGTTCTGGTAATATTCTCGGAATTGGAAAAACCGAAAGCCAGAAGTCTTAGAAGTCCCGGAAGCTTCCATAAGTCCCGAGGAGCCCCGGAGGGGGGCCACACCATGGGGTGGCGTGGGTCCAACTGGTCGCGCCACCTAGGGGTGTGGGCCCTCTAGCCACCCCCCGGCATCGCCCTTTCGCCTATTTATACTCCCCCGAGGGAAAACCCTCAAAACATCGACCTTTCCCACAATATACATCCGTAGCTCCGCCGCCGCTGCCGCCGACAAATTTCGGATGACAGATCTGTGTTCTGACACCCTTCCGGGACGGGGACGTGCCCCCGGAAGTCATATCCATCACCATCTCCATCGTCGTTGCTGTCTCCTATGATGAGAAGGGAGTAGTTCTCCCCCGAGGCTGAGGGCTCTACCGGTAGCTATGTGGTTCATCTCTCTCTCCATGGTGTGATCTATATGTGATCGTGAGCTTTGTAATCTAGTTGAATAAGTAGATGTTACTCTTCATCTAGTGCTACTCAAGTGTGTTATTAATATGAACTTTGGAGTCACCTTGTCCCGCGGTGTGAAGGTGATAGTGTGCACATCGTGTGTGTATCCTCTATGAATTGTGGTGTTTGTCTAGTATCTTCTAGGGCGCTCATAGTGACAACATGGGGTTAACTAGACATGGGAATGCTTACTTTAAGGAATGCCTTTTGCAGCCCTATGCAATGATTAGTGTTTGTTATCCAACCGGAGAGGGTTAAGAGTAGCATAGTGAAGAGAAGATATTTATTTATTCATTTATGTGACCATTGTTGAGAGTGTCCACTAGTGAAAGTAGGATCCCTATGCCTTATTTCCAAGCATTGAAACACCATTTTCCGCCTGTTCTGTTACATGTTTGCTTGCTTCCATTTTTATTTCAGATTGCTATTATCACTTATTATCGTCCATATTACTTGCATTTTACTCTCTCTTCGCAGAACTAGTGCACCTATACAACTGACAATTGTATTAGGTGTGTTGGGGACACAAGGGACTTCTTGTATCTTAATCGCAGGGTTGCTTGAGAGGGATATCTTTGACCTATACCTCCCTGAGTTTGATAAACCTTGGGTAATCCACTTAAGGGAAACTTGTTGCTGTTTTGCAAACCTCTGCACTTGGAGGCCCAACACTGTCTAAAAGAATAGAAGCGTGCGTAGACATCAAGCTATTTTCTGGCGCCGTTGCCGGGGAGGTAAGGTAAAAGGTACTCACATCCTCGGGTGTGGGTTCTCAAAGTTATTTCCTTTAGATCCTGCAATTATATCTTTTTGTTTCTTGATTTTATTTTCACTAGTTAGTCTTAATGGAAAACAACAAAAAATATGAGAGAGCTTTATTTGCATTCTAGTAGCAATGTTATTAGCATTAATTATTTGGATACCATTATTTCTAGTACTATGGAAAAGTCTAAGCTTGGGGAAGCTAGTTTTGATGAATATGATATTTTTAGTCCCCCAAGTTTTGAGGAGGAAATTTTGTTTGATGATACTTTGCCTCCAATATATGATGATTATAATGATTGTGGTATTCTAGTTCCACCTGTTTACAATGATAAATATGATATTTTCAGTCCACCTACTATTGAGGAGAAAATTAATTATGACCGCAAAAAACCTCCTATATTTAATGATTATGGTGATGGGAATTATAATGATAGCTATTTTGTTGAATTTGCTCCGACTACTATTAATAAGAATGACTATGCTTATGTGGAGAGTATTAATTCTTTTATGGATGTGGCTCATGATAAGAATGTTTCTTGTAATAGTTATATTGTTAATTTCATTCATGATGCTACTGAAAGTTATTATGAGAGAGGGAAACATAGTCTTATGCATCTAAACAGTATCAAGTTTCCCCTCTTTATGTTGAAATTGCTGAAGTTGCACTTGTTTTGCTTTCCTATGCTTGTTGCTTTGTGTATTCATGACTTGTTTTTCTACAAGATTATTTTTCATACAAAGTGGGTTAGACTTAAAATTGTTTTACATTTGCTTCTTGATGCTCTCTTTTGCTTCAATTTATATTTCTGATGTGAGCATCTTCTCAAATTATCATGCCTAGCTAAAAGGCTTTAAAGAAAAGCACTTCTTGGGAGATAACCCATGTTTTTATTTTTTGCATTATTTTTCTCTGTTTTCTTGGAGTCGAGGGGTTGTATACTTCCTTAGAAACCCCGTTGTATCTTTTCTTTTGTGTTTTTGTTGAGCCAAGTAAAGCCTCTAGTGGAAAGTTGAGGCTATATTTCGGATTTTTGCGCAGGAAACCGATTTCTTCTGTCCACCGTAAAACATCGTCTAAAATCCTGGAAGATCAGAATTATATGAATTTTTTGTGCTTATTCCTCAGCTAATTACGCAACTTTTCTTATTTAACACCCTTTTTATTTGAGCAACATAAGATTTTAAAAAAAAATCATTTTTACCTGCTGTCCTGTTTTGACAGATTTCTGCCAATAATTGCATTTGCCTCTTAATCTCTTTCTTTGGGTGTTCTTTTGAGAAAAAGAGTTTTAAAAGATGGTGTGACAGTAGCTAATGTGTTTATGAGTGTTAGGCTTATGTTGAAACTGAACCATGTGAATTTATTATTTTGATTGCACTAACGTTGCTAATGAAGATTGTGAGAAGTTTGGTATGAAGGAAGTTTTCAAGTGTCAAGAGAAGATGATGGTATGATGTGATCAAGAAGAGTGAAAAAGCCTAAGCTTGGGGATGCCCGGTGGTACATTCCATAAAATTCCAAAAATACTCAAGCGCCTAAGCTTGGGGATGCCCAAGGCATCCCCTTCTTCATCAACAAATTATCAGGTCACTTCTAGCGAAACTATATTTTTTACTCAGTCACATCTTATGTGCTTTACTTGGAGCGTCTTTTATTTTTGCTTTCAGTTTGTTTAGTTTTCTTTGTTGTAGTTTATGGTTGGATATTATCATACTTGTGTGGGAAGATACACACTCGGTTTTCATTGCTTAAGAACACTCTAGTTTTCATTCTTATTGTTCTATGAGTGTTCACTTTTTGCTAGTACTGCGTTTAGCCTTTGTTTTCATGCATCTCTTATTCAGAGATGTTAGTTTTAGTAGTGTTATGTGAGTACTCTCGTGTTTTCTTTCTATAGCATTTAGAGAGTTTTTGTTAAAGCATATTTTGTATGGTGCTTGTTGGGAAAAGAAACTGCTGCTTGAAGTAGAATTTTTAACGGTGCAAGTAGAAGCTTGTATAGATTGTGGCTAGAACTTTTTCATGCCATGTTAAATGTTATTTTAGTTTTAGAGCCTTGTGGTTATTGAGTAGCATGAATAGCCTCAAATAGCTGAGAGTTTTTAATATGCCTTGAAATATTCATGAGTTGTTCTTGTGATAGTAAAGCATAAATTTATGGTATTCTATTTATCATGTTTGTGTTTGAAGTTCTATGATCTCAGTGGACATATGCTTTTACATTATAATGATCAAGTTTATGATGGTAGAATGTCACCTAATAAATTATTGTGTTTTATCGTTTACCTACTCGAGGACGAGTAGGAACTAAGTTTGGGGATGCTTGATACGCCTCAAACGTATCTATAATTTCTGATGCTCCATAATGATATTATGCTATTGCTACATGTTTTCGCCCTTATTTATAGGATTTTACACGTTTTCCGGGACTAACCTATTATCAAGATGCTATAGAGCCAGCTCCATGTTTTATGCTGTTTTTAGTTTCAGAAAAGTTGTTCTAGAAATATTCTCGGAATTGGAAAATTCGAAAGCCAGAAGTCTTAGAAGTCTCGGAAGCTTCCAGAAGCCCCAAAGGGCCCCGGAGGGAGGCCACGGGGTGGCCACATCATGGGGTGGCGCGGGTCCCCCTGGCCCCGCCACCTAGGGGTGAGGGCCCCCTGGCCACCCCCCGACATCGCCCTTTCGCCTATTTATACTCCCTCGAGGGAAAACCCTAAAAACATCGACCTTTTCCAAAAAATACATCGGTAGCTCCGGTGCCGCCGCCGACAAGTTTCGGGGGACAGATTTCTGTTCGGGCACCCTGCCGGGACGGGGAAGTGCCCCGGAAGTCATCTCCATCGACTCCACCACCATCTCCATCGCCGTTGCTGTCTCCTATGATGAGGAGGGAGTAGCTCTCCCCCGGGGCTGAGGGATCTACCAGTAGCTATGTGGTTCATCTCTCTCTCCCATGGTGTGATCTATATGTGATCGTGAGCTTTGTAATCTAGTTGAATAAGTAGATGTTACTCTTCATCTAGTGCTACTCAAGTGTTTTATTAATATGAACTTTGGAGTCACCTTGTCTCACGGTGGGAAAGTGACAATGTGCACGTCGTGTGTTTCTCCTCTATGAATTGTGGTGTTCGTCTAGTACCTACTAGGGCGCTCATAGTGACAGCGTGGGGTTAACTAGACATGGGAATGCTTACTTTAAGGAATTCTTTTTGCATCCCTACGCAATGATTAGTGTTCATTATCCAACCGGAGAGGGTTAGGAGTAGCATAGTGAAGAGAAGATATTTAGTTATTCATTTATGTGATCATTGTTAAGAGTGTCGACTATTGAAAGTAGGATCCCTAGGACTTATTTCCATGCATTGAAACACCATTTTTTCCGCATGTTTTGCTACATGCTTACTTGTTGCCATTTTTATTTCAGATTGCTATTATCACTTATTATCATCCATATTACTTGCATTTTACACTCTCTTCGCAGAACTAGTGCACCTATACAACTGACAATTGTATTAGGTGTGTTGGGGACACAAGAGACTTCTTGTATCTTAATTGCAGGGTTGGTTGAGAGGGTTATCTTTGACCTCTACCTCCCTGAGTTTGATAAACCTTGGGTAATCCACTTAAGGGAAACTTGCTGTTGTTCTACATCTGCACTTGGAGGCCCAACACTGTCTACAAGAAAAGAAGCGTGCGTAGACATCACATACTCTGCAAAGAGGATTCCGACATGGCAAAGGCCGTCTTGTATGACCTGCCAAGGCGAGAACACGTAATTATTCCTAATTATAAGTCCGCCTTGCGGCCATGGACGGATTAAAGGAGCACGGGCAAAATATTTTTTTCGCCCACAGACGAATGTATCCGTGTTCGTCAAAATGTTCTTCTTGTTTTTCCTTGGTCCTTGTCAAAATTTGGTATGGGATCCTCCTTCAGAATGTTCGAAGGCCCACCCTCATCTGGCTCCGCCCTTTCCCTCGCATCCAAGTCAGATGCAATGGGCTGGCTGGACGACAAAGGATGCTCGTCTTCTCAGGCAGCCGAGTTTTCTTCTCCTGCCGCTGTCGGAGTATCTGGCGCCGCGGCAGGAGATGGCTTTGCCCCTCTGTGAGCAGCAGCCTTGTGCTTCTTCCGGGTTTTCCCCTTCAAAGTTGAAGGGGCAAGGCTAGAAAAGAAAATTCCGAGAAATGAGATTCCGATAAATAGAAAACATGCAATAAAAATCATAGAAATAAAAAATCCTGGGTTTATTACTCGGAAGTTGTGACGGGCATGCCGTCAAGATCGATGATCTCCTGAGAGGCAGACGGCTTCTTGCGCTTCCTTCCGCTGGATTGGAAGCTGGCACGAAGTGCGCCCAACTCTTTTTCGATGGCAAGCTCAGCCTCAGGAAGAGTAAGAAGCCGTCAAAAGGAATAAAATCCGGGTAAGAGACAAAAAACATCCGAGAAAAAGAAGACTCATAAATATGTACATTGGACGACTTTCCTCGTACTAATCACGAGTTGAATCCAGCTGGTTGACGCGCTTCTTCAAGTTCATTTTCGACAAATACTTGTTGGTCGCCCTCATCGCGTATTCTGGGCCCGTGTATTCACACATAATCCTTTTTTCCGCGCTAAGCCAAGGGCTGAATCCGCCTTTCGAGCCAGCACATAACGGTGTCCATGTCGGTCAGAGGGGAAGTGGCGGAAACAAGTTTGGAGATTCGCCTCTTGACCCTCATCAGATCTGCAGGCAGAGTCTGGATAGCGTCCACTGCCCAATTGTCTTGGGGAGTGGCCGCGGAATTGATAAAAGGAAACGGGACATCCGCATGATAGAAGAATGAGCCCGTCCAGAATTAGACGGACTCGGATGTTTTGATTTTTGGAAACCAGTCTTCCCTAAACCTACAAAGGGTAAAGGAGATGGTTCCGCAAGTTGGGAGGGCGCCTTCAGAAGGGTTGCTTTTTACCCTAAAGCGGTATTGCCAGAAATAATCGGGGTTCTATTCCTAGATAACCTTCGAATAGAGCCTGGAACCTGGCTAGGTAAAGAATGGAGTTGGGGGGAAGGTTGTGTGGCTGAATCCTACAGTGGTCTAGGACTCGAATAAAACAGGCGGATGGCGGAAACCCCATACCTCAATTTATGTGGGAGGCAAGGAGTCCGGATGGCACCCACCGGGTTCGGGGCCGGGTCGGCACCCCCCATACCCGCCCCATTTAACTTGTCGGGTCTCATTTCTTACCAGACCCACGACCCGGCCGGGTTCGGGGCCCCAACGGGTACCCATTTAAGGAGCGACACCGACACATGTGAGGAATAAAACAATGCAATATTGGGATGACGTTGGTGGGAATAGACACGTGTGTAAGTGTGTTGTCTCCGGCACTCCAGATTCCAACGCGTCCATGTGATGTGTGAGGTTTGTGATCCATAACTCGTGGACGTGTGGTTAGGCATAGGATTATTAGGGATATGATTAGTACTTAGAGCGGGTCTGCGGTTATGCCGGTACGGGTTTGCCACCCCCATACCCGCCCCATTAGACCTGGCGGGTCGAACATTTTACCAAACCCTCCCCATTTAAGGCGGGTACCCGTCGGGTTTGCGGGTTTCGGAGCCCCATTGCCATCCGTAGCAAGGAGAACCCTTTCACTGGATGCCGGAGACGGCTCAGTGTCGTTTTAGTCATGTCGCCATTTTCCTTCCACCACGAACCCCTCCTTCTCCAAAGACGGAAGAAGGGAGGGAACCACATTACAGTAGCTCCAGTTCCCGGTGTTTTCCTCGCCTTCGTCTTCACCTCCGGCGGTGGCAGAAGCGGCGACCTCCTCGCCGCCGTGAGAGATTTCCTCTGCAGGCTCGGAGAAGGGAGGCAGAGGGAGCAGTCGACGAAGATGGAGGCGCGATTCTGGCTGCGGGAGGCAGATCCCCGCCGGCCGGCTTGCTGACGACCCCCTCTAGCGCGTTCGCGGCGCCGCGAATCAGAGAATCAAGGCGGGGGTCAAGATCATTGATGATGTCGTCGATGTTCATGGTGGCGCTCGCTGAGTCGGAGGCCTGGGGAGAATCTCCGGTGGCCATTCGCGGGCGGCGCAGCCGTGAGATGGATCCTCCGATAGTTATCTCTGGGGCTTGGGGGCTCGTTTTTCTATGCTCGCACTCGCGCTCGGGCTCTAGTTGCAATGGAACTGGGAGCTCGAGGAAGGAGATGAAGTGGAAGAGGAGCCAGAGACCCTGAGGAGGCTATTTATAGCCAGTCGTGCGGAGATTAGTTCTAACGGCTATTTTAGACGTTGGATGATCGACGCGTGTTACACCCGAAATTTCTGGGAAATGAGGGGACGGGGTGATAATTGCTATCTCCTCGTTTCCCGCGAGAATTTGTCAGAGGATACGTTTCAGGGTTTTGACTAAACCCAAACGTCCGTGACGTTAGCACAATTTCATCGCTGATATCACGAGGTTCCTTCTCCGTGAAGACTCGTGGAAGAAAAAGGCGGACTCTGGTAAAATCCGAGTTATGAGTTATAAGTTTTTGGAAAAAGAAGAATCAAGAGGAAAAACGCCATCATTTCTCGGAAAATAATGCTAATCGGCGAAAGGTGGCACAATGAAGTCTTAATCCTTCTTGGGGGCTACTGTCGAATATATACCGATTAGGAGTGTATCCGGCATGGGCCTAAAGAGCCGGATTACCAGGGTGGCCTATAGGTAATGGATCACAGTCCATTAGGCGGCCCAGTAAGCTAATACGTAGGAAGCCGAATTCTAGAAGAACCCGGACCACGGCCCAAAGTGGTGCGGCTTGGAGGAGAAGACGGATTCCTTACTTTCCAACTTAGATACTTTCCGTAGTCTTTTAGGTTTCCTTTCTGTAATCCCCTAACCCGACTATCTATATAAAGCAGGACGGGAGAGAAGAAAGGGAGGACAATTAGCTAGAGGCCAACTCGCTGAGAAGTTGATCCTCACCGAGTTAGGGAATCCATACTCACATAGTACTTTTTATACTTCATGCTTCAACCCTGATTTAGTGAGATTGCAGGAGTAGGAACGTCGCCTAGTTGCGTCGTACCGAACCTGGATAAACTTGGTGTTCTCTTTTGTCGTACTACCATGCCCCCCACGAATCTACCAGTAGTCTTATGGCACCCCCGTCTATGAACTCTACTACGATGTCCCGACAGTTAATTTTGGTTGTATTGATTTAAGTTGATCTTATATGCTATGTGAATAGATGGTAAAGCAGAAACATACGAAAGCAAAATGAGATTACGTTGCTCACCGTGTATTTCTTGATGTGTGCATCGAAGAAGTAAATGCAAATAACCGCCCAACACATGTGTTGAACAAGAATGGTTACGAAAATGTGGTTAAGAAGTTCAACGAGCGCACAAAGATAAACTATGATCACAAGCATATGAAAAACAGGTGGGAAACACTCAAAAAGGATTACACGCTTTGGAAAGGATGGTTTCAACATGCATCAGGTATAGGTAGAGATCCTATCACTAACACCATTGATGCTAGCGATGATTGGTGGGACCATGAGATACATGTAATGATGTCTTCTTTATATGTTTGGCATTTTTTGTTCTTTTGCTATGCTCTAATGATGCTTTGTCATTTGCAGATGTGTCCATAGACAGCCAAATTTAGGATAGCCCGACTCCAAGATGAAGAGGATTTGAAGATAATTTTTGACAAGAATGTTGTGACCAATATTGCCGCGAGGGTGCCTCCATCTTCCCATGTCCGAGCTTCTGAGTCTAGGATCAACATTGATGAGGATGTTGAAGGTTCAGGATGCGAAGCTGAAGACGACCCGCTTGTTACCCCTTTGCATGCTAATGTCAGGAATAAGAGAGCATTCCCATACTCACCTACTCCAATAGTGACACCAAAGATGCGTAGTGGAAGTAGCAGTGCCTCGAGGTTGGACCGTATGATGGATCTCATGGAGAAGAAGGAGAAAGATAAGGAGAGAATTAGGCTAGTTATGGAGGAAGAGAAGGCGAGAGTTAGGCTAATGGAGGAAGAGAAGAGTAGGAATTCTGTGACATCACCGGAAAAGGTTAAGGAAATAGCAAGGGAGGAGATTAGGTGCATGGTTTCCTTAATCTCTGAGGATGGATCTAAGCCCGATAGTTTGGAGTACTTCTATGCGACCCAACTTTTCATTATATAGGAGTATCGTGATGTATTCACTTGTTTGATGGAGGAGGAAACACCTAGCCAGAGGATCGACTGGCTTAAGATGACATGGGAGCAGTATACCAAGAAGAAGTAGTGTTACTTGCTTTGGGTTTCTACTTTTCATGAAACTATGTTATTTCCTTTGAACTTGTATTATCATGAACATCCGATTATTTCCTTTGAACTTGTATTGTTGTGAATCTGATGTATCATTCATGTTTGCTTATTTTATTGAAACTTGTTGTGTCATTAATGTTTGCTTGTTTGATTGGAATTCATGTTTGATTATTTGATTGGAACTTGTGTCATTCATGTTTGATTATTTTATTTGACCTTGTTGTGTCATTCATGTCTTATTAAAGATGCCCAGTGATGACTCTAATGAAGAGTTCAATATGTGCTTGATGCTTGCGGTTTGTATTGCTAAAGATGAAAAGGTTCCTTATGGGGATAAAAGATTGCCCTTAATGACAGGGATACAATGTGTTGAGGAGAGAATGAAGAATCTAAAAAAATTCAACAAGTGTTTTATAATTAGGAGGTCAGTTTTTCAAATGCTGCATGATGTTCTTGTTGCTAAGTATGGCCTCGATTCCACTACTCAAATGTCAAGTACAGAATCACTAGCTCTATTTCTGTATATGTCGGGTCCAATAATCAAGCCGCTGATCGTTTTGAGTGTAGTGTTTCTACTGTCAGAAACAAGTTTCATGATGTGTTACACTGTGTAGACCGCATGGCAGGTGATTATATCAGACCTAATGATCCTACTTTCACCCAAGTTCATGCTAAGCTGCAACATCCAAATTTTGGCCTCATTTCAAAGATGCCATTGGAGCAATTGAAGGAACGCATATTTATGTCATAGTTGATGGGAAAGATAAGCACATATACACTATCAGGAAAGGCTATACAAGTCAAAATATGATGGCAATATGTGATTTTGACATGAGGTTCACATTTGCTGTTGCTGGATGGGCTGGATCAGTTCATGATACATGTGTATGAACCGATGTCCGTCCCCATTTCGACAACTATCCGCACCCTCCTACTGGTAATCTTTCCGCATATGCAGTATGTATTCCAAATATCTGGAAATAAATACTATAGTTATGTTTTGATATTTTTGCTACTCGCAGATAAATACTATCTTGTTGACTCTAGATATCCAAACAGAATTGGTTATCTCGCCCCATTCAAAGAGCAATGCTACCATGTTCCAGAATTCTAGGGTGCACCTCCACGAAACATGATGAAGAGATTCAACCATTTTCATTCATGTCTACGAAATGTTATTAAAAGAGCATTTGGCATTCTGAAGATGAAGTAGCACATTCTCCTTGCAATCCCACATTTTCACGAGGATATGACGCAAATGAAGATCATCACCGTGTGTATGTGTTTGCATAAGTTCATCCATGACAGTAAGATATGTGATCAACACCTTGAGAGTTTTGACCCGTGCCCATATGTACACAGGGATGGCGCATCTTAAACCGCTGGACCCGCTCTCTCTTCATGTGACAACATCATGGCTAGACTACGAGAGAGCGTCGCACAAGGAATACCAGCTTGAGAAGTTCCTGTATTGTAATTTTGAAATCACCATGACATTTCCTTTATTTTTGCATGTAATAAATTATACTACGAGGAACCATGCATTTTGCAGCCTGATAAGTTCTTGTTTTCTGCCTCTTCATATTTATATTTCATTTTATTTCTTCCTCGCTTCTCACACATAGCACAATAAATTAGCACGTAAGATGTTATAACTTTATTAAATACACAAATCAAATCCAACCGTATTATATGCGTCTCACAACTAAACTTAGCAAATAAGCCAATACATGAGAAGCCCAAAAGAAGTCTCCGGGCAGTTTCTATGAGCTTCTACCCACCGAAGTCCATAAGCCGGCTTAAGCTAAGCATAAGCTCGAAAGAAGTCGCCCTAAGAGGGTGTCAAGTATCTCCTACTAAGACTAATGTCCAATTAGTCCCATCCCAAAACATGACCGGGACTAAATGGGCTGGACGAAAGGACCATTTTCTAGCCCTGGGCGTGTCCACTTGCAGTCAGAAAAGATGCTAGTACTAATAGGTATAAATAGGTAATTAGTCAAATATTGGGTATGCATACCCTTGAATTAAGCTGGATATGCCCCCTGCTTCTCGTAATTCTTGATCATGCCACGTTCCGTTTTCATTCAAATTTTAGCACAATTTGCATTGCTTTTTTTTTAGCAAAAGCATCGGATTTTATTATCGAATTGTACTGTGTACATTAACAAAGTCCGGTGGATTTTTTCTTGAGAAAACACATGTTACTTTATTCATGCTCGAAACAATTATATGTACACTGTTTTGGATCAAATATCCAAAAGTTTTTAAAATAAAATCCTATGACTAAGAATTACAATGAAATCTCTTGGATACATCTTCATCATGATATCAATCTTTGCAAGAAGAAATAATTCACCGGCTTCAGCGATGAGGTTACAATCAGAGTGGAGAAGAAATACCGCTCCTTGTTCACCTGTACGAACTTGATTACCGATAGAGGTTTTCAAAAGCCCCTCGAGTCGTCCATCAAAGAAGATGGAAAGCCATGAACGATGAACGTGCTTGGGCCGAGATGACCCCCTAGAAGTGCAGGCAATCGAATCACAACATCTTCACTGTAATATCGTAGAACGATTCCAACTCCACGAAGAATCAAACCACCGGAAGTAACAAGACACAATGATATAAACTCATCAAATCTGAATAAATAAATCTGCGAGGACAAAAAAATCTCTAGCCCCATGGCTCCGCCAAGAATCTAAGATAATTTTATTCGAACAACACTAAAACCAATAGTAAAAACTACAAAGACGAACACAAAACTAAAAGATCTTGAGGTCCCCCCACTGTCGCACCCGGACTTCTAGAGGATACACACAGCCCGCTAAATAGTAGATAATTGGCTTACGGGGCCTACCTGCACCCGCATCTCAATATGAGTAGGCCAACACGTAAACGTGTGACAACCATCCTCTACTATTCATCGTCTGTGAAACCATCCAATAGGAATCCGAATACTTCCATTGACGTACTTCATAACATACACACATGGTACGTCAACGGCATTTGAACAAGTGATACCACAACAAATCTCTAAGACACAAAGAAATAGAAATAAGTGGCAAAAGCTCTCACTAGAGCAGAGATAGCAAATACAGTCATGCAGAGGACACATGTCCCAACAAGTCATCATTACATCACAGCGGAAGCAAACAAAGTGTCTGAGTACAGACAAGATCCAAATAGGCCTAAGAGGCCGGAAACGAAAGAACGGAGTCCATCCACGAAGTCTCGGATCCTGCCCGGGTCCGCTATCTACTCGTCAGCAGCCTCGTCATACTCCACGTAGTAGCCACCATGGGGATCCTCGGAAACGTAGTCTGCAGAACCAGCAGCCCCAAAGGGGTCAGTACGGACGAGTACTGGCAAGCAAGACGCACAAGATACCAAAGTGTACCCGACAACACCAAGTACAGATGCTTTGGGTTCAACGGAAGATAGGTGATACAAAGGTGCGGCAGCGGGCTGCAATAACCAACTACAGAGACACGCTACAACCTCCGGCTAAAAGAAAGGGATAAGATAGCGCATCGGAGCTAACTACCACTAACCTCAAACAAACCCATCCTGGATCTCGCCCCTTATCCAAAGAAGCAATCCGAGGATAACCCACACAGTTGGATTAATGAAGGTTCAGGTTTTTGTGTCAATATGCCTATTACTAGTCAAATTATTATTAATTAGGTGTAAGTTGTCTAATCCTTGTTAGCCAGCCCTATCACCAAGTCATCCATAACCGCGGACAACACGGCTTCTCGAGAAAATTTAACCCTGCAGGAATGCACCAATTTGGCCGTACACGTAAGAATAACCCGCCAGGCGGGGATCAAACCCACCAAGCAGGCCACTCAACACAACCCAACTCTTCTTCGCATCAAGCCCAAAAAACCAAGTGATGTGCGTGCGCGGCTAATCGAGCCCCCACGAAGAAAAGGGGGACCCTCATAGCACTGGAAGACCACGCCGCCCTAAATGCCGACTACAAAAGTTCCACCCTGGCGCCAAGGGTTCGTACCTGCATATGCGTGCATCAAATGGAAAGCCCAAACTAAGTGTGGCGATTTGGACGAAATGCAAATCGAATCAGAATTGCGGGGGGCGCCCATACACGCTTCCCACATGCGGTTAGCGCGCTCATCATGGATTTAGAGGACAAGAACTTTTCCTGAGTTCGACACTAGCAGGCCTCAAAACCGTACCCGGCCTCCTGTCGGTGCCTTATCATCAAATTATTATCACCTCAAACATTAAGAGGTTATTGTTTAAATATCGAGCCCCCAGAACATAATAAATATGGTAAAAGAGATAACGGACAACGGACTCGAGCACAAACAACCCTAAGCATGCTAGTAGGACACAGGCAACGGGCAACAGGGTTATAGGTGTGGAGGTGAGGCTATATCAGGGTTACATGATAACATGTGATAGGATCGGAACACAAGCAACGAATCATAAGGCTAGCAGATTAGACAACGGAAAGTATCGGTATCAGGTGTGATACGGAAACAATGGTTCAGGTGAGTGAATACTTGCCTGCAAACTCAGTAGCCTGGTACTAGGCTAACTCCTCTGAAGTGGTATCGTAAACCTCGTCTGTCTCAACGTCGTCGTCTATTCGAGAAGAAGCAAACAACAACGAAGAGAGACAGCCAATCAATAACATGGCATAATGCACAAACATGGGATGATGCATGACATTTTAATGCAAGTAAGAGATCATGGACATGATCATCAAGTTAAATGAGTGTCCCAAATAAGTTTGCATTATTTGGAAACCTCTCATATTTATCTTAGTGGCCTATTATTAATTTTAATAAGACCAATACATCAAAAGTATTCCCACATGCATGAAATGATGCTTTTCTGTTATTAATTGAAGTTCTTTCCATTTTGGTATAGTTTCCATAATTTTTGGGTGAAGAAAATAATAAATAAGAATTAATTCTTATTGTTTTCATTTCTGCCATTTTTAGTAAACAATTTAAAAGGAGGTACTTTCAGTTACAAAAGCATGGGAAATACTTGAAAACATGTGGACAATGTTTCACTGAACATTTTGAGATATTAAACATAATTTTTGGATCATTATTGAATTTAGTTATGTCATTTTCTTTTCTCTTTTCTTTTCTGGACAGAACAGAAAATGGTTGTTTTCGTGGTCCACTTTTATCCAACTATGCCCAAATAAAATACCATTGTGTAGAGTTTGTTAAGACAAATTTTTAGAGCTCAAGTTTGCTCAATTTGGGTGAACAGAACTCAAGTTATGAATTTTGCAAGATTTCAGTTTTTATTCCATTTTCTGTATTTAAATATTTAGTGCACAAATTATTGCAGAAACATGTTGCCATTTTTACATATTTCAAAAGTTCTCACAGTTATGAATCTACAGAAATTTGAATCATTCCAATTGGAGCATTTTTCAATTAGTTATTGATTTTACAAGTAATGGTTTGAATCTGCAAAACTGAATTCATTTCCTTTTTAACAGAGAAAAACGTCTGGGACTTTTTCTACCGATCCAGGGCCATACCCGCGTGTCCTTGCCCACTAACAGGTGGGGTCCGGCTCCACGCGGCGAGGTGGAAGCCACGGTGGCTTCCAGGGCCAGTGACAGGTGGGACCAGGCAGTGGGGAAATAAATCACAAAAATGGTTGGAGGCATTGCCTACGGAGGGATTCGAACCCGCGCCCTCGGGTGTGCGCAGATCGGGGCTTGCGCCACTGGGCTGCTGTGCTGCTTCGTGTTAAATATAGGACTGCTTATTGTTTTGAGGTGGACCGATGCGGAACTACTGAAACTGAACCAAAGTTCAGAACTGAACTGCGACGACGAGGACGGACAGAGCGCCGGCGACCGTGGCTGTTGTGGCCGTGCGTGCAGCGCATCCGAGCCCAAACGTGGTAGCAGTGATGCGTGGGGTTGTGCTCGTGCTTGGGGAAGGGAAAAGGCAAAGGGGAAGCTCACCCCGGGGTAGCTGACGGAGACGAACTCGTTCGACTGACGGAGACGAGGCGCTGCGGCTGGGGTTGTTGTCGAGCACGGCGGCGGCGCGAGGTAGCTCCTCGGGGCAGTTCTTGGAGGCGGAGATGGAGAGGGTAGTCGTGCGGTTCCGTTCCCGCTCACCGCAACCCTCCGCGGCAACCAGACGGCGGTGCAGCGAGCTCTCAAAAGCCGGCCATGGCTTGCTCCGGTGAAGAAAATTCGGACAACAGTGAGGGATCTGAGAGGGGAGAAGAGGTGGAGGCGGCAAGGAGGAAGGGAGGAGTCTAGGGCTAGGTGTCGGGGGGTTACCCCCGAGTAGGGTAAAGACAAGTGGTAAAAGCAACTATCAGAAGAGAGGTTTGGTCGAGTAGCCGCCTACCCGGTATTTGCTACCCGGTCGACTGCTACTCGGTCTCACCTCAAGATGACCAGAAGAAAGAATCAATCAAGTTCTGTCCATTCGAGTAGAAGAGTTGGCCCGAGTAAAACTGGCGGGAACCTACTCGGGCCAGAAAGTCAAAGGAGCCGTTCTGACACAGGATCCCGCGTATCCTGGGTCCGTACTTGGCACTATTCGAACTACTGTTCGTCTGGGACCGGCCTGCCTGACAGTGACAGCATGGAAGCAGGCGGTCGCAGGATAAGGGGGCCCTACTCTGTGTTTGGCACAGTGATACTAGTCTGTCCCCTTGGTTTTGCCCAACGACTTTACGGATGCAGCCAAGATTAGGAACCAAAGCTGTCAGCGGGAACCCGGAGGAAGGACGATGTGCACACTATGTCGACACTTGTCCATGTTTGGACGTATCCGGCTGGGCACCATGTATATAAGGTGCCCCGCCGCCTCCTGCGTGAGGAGAGAACACAATCGAACACATCGTGACCTAATTTCTTGACCTAGTTCATCACGTAGAGAGAAGAGTGGCTACTCGGTAGCAAGAACATTGTACTGTGGCAACTCGGTGAGACACCAGAATACATAGAGAAAGGCAGGAGTAGGGGTTTTACCTCCTCACGAGGGCCCTGAACCTGGGTAGATCGTGTTGTTTGCAGTGTTTAGTTCTTACCTCACGCGGCTACTCGTCGCGTGATCCCTCCCCGAGCACCTCCGGCGTCCTTCGTCCCCACATCTTTAGCCATCCTATGGCATCTGCCGTGACACCACCACGACAGTTGGCGCCCACCGTGGGGCAACCAGCGGCGCTGGTTGGAGTTTCTGTTCGGACGGGATCTTCTTCAGCGGAGCGCGTGGTCTGTGGCCTTGTCCACAGATTCGGCTCCTTCGACTTTGTCACCGACAACGCCGGCGATTTCGGCGGCAGGGCCATGCCGGAGGGCGGCTCGGTGATCTCCTTCGGCTCTCATCTCGTCTACGTCGCCACCGTCGCCAACCGCGCGTACCCCGAACTGGTGCATGACGCGGAGGATCCTCCTGCGGTGATCGCTGCTCGCGGAAGGCCTGCGTGCCGTTCTGCGAACTGCGCTGAGGTGATGGTGACTGGCTTGGCGGCAAACGCTGGCGCAGCCGCTACTGGCGCCGCGGCCGTCATCGAGGATCTTGCTGCACCGAGCGCTGGTGGTAGGACTCACCGGCCCTACAAGAAGGAGTGCAACTTGCCGCCTTCCACTACTCCGACTATTCCCGCGTCGGCTGGGCGACTTGGCATGCCGACTCCCACCGACATCGAGCTTCTAGCCATGAAGGAGCAGCTCGAGCGGCAACGCCTGGAGCTGCTTGCCGAGCAGGCGGAGTTGGATAAGGTGAGGTTGGAGTTGAGTCTAGATCAGCTCGAGTACAACAAGACTCACGGCCTCACGCCAGTCACTAGGAGGGCAAGCAGAGTAGGCGCCACGCGGCGCAACCTTGGTGCCGAGATGGCGACAGTTGTAGAGGTTCCTACTCAGTCCGCCACCGCAAACACCTCCACCAGGCCCAGATATAGCACACCCGCCAAGACACTTAGAGCTGCAGAGGTTGTAGCTGCCGAGTTGCCTCGTCTTGATGGCGACGCGCGTGTTAGGCAGCAAGAAAGGCTCAACGAGTTGGTGTTGGAGGCTGCTAGGCAGAATGAGGAGTTCCGGAAGGCCAACCCGGGTGCTGGAGCTTCGCAGGTGGTGCACTCGCACGCGGCTAGATCTAATGATCAGGCATCGTCTCCGCATCCCAGCCGCGAGAAGAGCCGCAGCGGACGATCGGCCAGAGATAGGCAACTGCAGGTGTACGACCCGGCTGCTGCCGCGAGACAGCTTGCTGTGCCGCAGCAGCCCGGGCAGGAACACAACGCTGCAAGAGAAGGCTCTCAAGCCCATCAAGCTCAAAGCCAGGCCCGAGATGGAGCGCGTCCAGGTCCTTCTCAGCGTCCCGCTGCTCCGCCTACTCGGCAGAGGCAGCAGCCGCGCGCAGTGATGCCAGTCGCCAACCCGGTGGAGCAGCCTGCAGCTGTGCAGGTGGACAGATATGATGATGGCTACTCGGCCATGGAGATGGCTGGCTATGATGTCCATGATCGTGTTGGCGAGCGCATGCTGGCGCCTGGAGATGCGAGGCATCAGCTGGACCGGATCAGCTTGTCGGCGCGGCTGGAGAACACGGGTCCTCCTGGCCCCGAGTGCTTTGGCCCGCGCATCATGAACGAGCCGTCCGTGAAGAACTTCCAGCTGGCAAGGGGCACCAAGAGTTACAATGGTAGCACCAAGCCGGAAGACTGGCTTAATGATTATGTCACCGCGGTTCATATCGCAAACGGCAACCGGAGATGGGCGGTGCGCTATGTCCCGCAGATGCTAGAGGGTCCAGCTCGCACTTGGCTCAACAACTTGCCCAAGAACAGCATCAATTGCTGGCTGGATTTCTCGGATGCCTTCATCAGCAACTTCACGAGCACATACAAGAGGCCGAATAGGCCACAGCAGCTATCCGCTTGCAGGCAGCGAGAAGACGAGACAGACCGCGAGTACCTTACTCGGTGGAGCACATTGAGGAACACCTGTGAAGGTGTGAATGAAGCACAGGCCATTACTTGGTTTGCGCAGGGATGCAGGCATGGCAGCATGCTATGGCAGAGGTTGTAAAGGGAGATGCCGAACACTCTGGCGGAGACCATCAAGATTGCGGATCAGTACGCACTCGGTGATCCTACTCAGCCCCTGATGGACTCCTCTGAGCCGAGAAGAAACTTCAGCAACAACAAGCGCAACGAGTTCCGCAACAAACGCCGAATAGATACTCGGTACGACCCTGAAGAGGTGAATGCAGTGACTGTTGGGGCTGGTGGTAGCCAAAGGCAGAAACCTGCTGGAGCCTACGGGCAGAACCAGAACCAGGGCCAAGGCAACAAGAAACCATTTCGCACCTCTCAGTCGGGCAGCGGAAACTCCGAGCAGCCGAAGAAGTTTGTCTTTGATGACATGAAGGATGGCCCATGCAGTTTTCACACTCACCATCCCTCGAGGCCTGCTAACCACACTACTCGGCAGTGCGAGTGGTGGGATGTGATCAAGAATGACGGCCTGCCTCCTCCTCCTCCTCTGCCAGCGGCCAATGCCAATGTGCAGCCTACTCGCGCACCCGCAGCTCGGCCGCCAGTGTACCCGAGAAGAGAAAATGTGAACCAAGTGGCTTTAGGAGCCAACCGTCACTTCAACAATGAGGGCTACCGCAACAACAACAACAACTACAACCGCAACAACAGCAGAGGCAACAACAACTACCAGGGCAACAACAACAACAACGGCAACAATGGGGGCTCCAATCAGTACCAAGAGCACCACGAGAGCTACATGATCTTCACTTCTGAGCCAGTCGACAAGCAATCACAGCACAGGCGGGCCATGGAGGTCAATGCAGTGATTCCTGCTGTCCCTCACTACATGTATTGGTGTGACCAGGAGATCAGGTGGTCCCGAGTAGATCATCCCAAGGTGATGCCCAATCCGGGTAGCTACGCCTTGGTGCTGGATCCTACCTTCCTGGGTCCCGAGAAGAATGTGAGGTTCAGCAAGGTGCTAATCGACAACGGCAGCAGCATCAACATTGTGTACAAAGACACACTCGAGAAGCTCGGCTTGGCCGAGAACACGATGCTGCCCAGCAAGACCACCTTCCATGGAATTGTGCCTGGGATCTCATGCAACCCGATTGGCCGAGTGTGGATAGATGTGCTATTCGGCACCAGGGATAACTGCCGCACAGAGCGCCTGCAGTTCGAGGTGGTTGATCATCAGAGTCCTTACCATGCCCTACTCGGCAGGCCTGCTCTGAGCAAGTTCATGGCCTCTACCCATGTTGCATATCTGAAGATGAAGATCCCTGGTCCCAATGGCATAATTACTATCTCTGGTGACTACAAGAAGTCCATGGAGTGTGCCTCTGCTGGTTCCCAGTTGGCGGAGTCGATGGTGATTGCTGCCGAGAAGAAGAAGATGTATGAGGTAGTGGCTATGGCGCAATCCGTGCAAGCTGGAGCGCAAGGCGTGCCGAGTACCCAACACGGGACCGCATTCCAGGCATCTCAGGAGACCAAGAAGGTCCAGGTCGATCCCGAGTTCCCCGACCGCGTAGCCATCATTGTGTCGTGGGATAATCACGGCAGATGTTACCAGGGGTAACTGATCTTGGGGCAAGTCGACACAGGCGTTCGGGAGAGGGTTTAGCTCAAAGGAAGACATGATACAACTTGATATGACAGCCGGCAATCGAAGTCGCCGGATCTCTATTCTCGATACAGTAACACGATTAGGGTTTACACTGGATACTCGATACCACTCGATATTGCTAAGGTTCTCGAATCTCTGTCTCAATCTACGCCCGGGGGTCGGTTTATATAGCTCCCATACCCCCTAACTTACTTTACAAGGCACACCCGGGTCCTACCCAGACATGGCATGCTAACCCTAACTTTCCTTTACAACACCCACAACCCGGGTCACTAGGCCCACGAGCTTGGGCCTCCACAAACATCTTTATCCCTAGCCGTATCCTGCTCACTGCCTCTGGGCCGGGTTATTCCTCGGATCTTGGCATACCAGGTTAGCATCCCCCCATCAGTAGTCCCCAGAATAGCCTGGGCTTCACGGATCTCCTTGAAGCGCTTGCTATTCCTGAAAAGATATCAATCACACGGGCACATGGAAACCGGGTTAAGATGTTTCAGCATCCAGCTAGGCTTTGCTCCTTGGTGGCCATGCGATAACTCAGGTTTTTCCCTCTAAACACCTTGGTTCAAACTTCTGGATCCAAATCATAACACCAAGATCCTATGCTTGACAGTTAACCCCATCATCGCGGAACGAATCCCCTTCTTTCTTTATCCGGATGCTTTACTCAATACCGGGCGCATATCTCGCAGGAGCTTTAAATTAATAGCCGTTTTACCCCCACAATTCCCGGCCTCCACTCACCGAACCGGGCTTATCCAGTCGCACTATAAAAAAGCTCCTTAGGAGTGACTCAAACCCTAACGGCTCATTTCCCCCACTCCATTCCTTTCTCCTCTTGAGCTCTCTTTCTTCCTGAGCGCCACCACGGACCTTCCACGCACGTCACCGGAACCCATTGCCCGAAGGCTGCGCTCCGCCACCGGTCGCTCCGCGCCGCCGCCAAGATCCGCCGGCAAATTCTCATCCGGCCCACCAAGAACCGCGAAAGGACACCAGGCCTGCGCCATCTGCCTCCGCAAGGCCTCCCTCGGATCTCCTCCGGTAAGCCTTTGGCGTTCATCAACTTTCCCTCGCAACCTCTGATTCTTTTCCTCAGATTAGATCCAGATCCGTCCGCCTCAGATTTCTTGGCTGGACCGGATTAGGCTACCCATAGCCTCTTTTAGTTCGCACAAATGATAAAGCGCATGCTCCAACCAACTCGCCTACTGCCCACAATCATCACCTTCGCCACGAATTTGAAAATAGAACTTCCAATCTAGGCTCGTACTGCCCAAGATTTCCGCCCCTGCATCGGTCACTCGGCTGGACTGCTTCTTTTTAATCCCCTTTATTCACATTTGGCGCTTAAGCCACTGCCCATCGTTTTCAAAAAGCTTCTTTACCATTTAGACCCCATAAATTTCTCCATAATACGCAATACCCGGAACTTCCGAGCTTGATTCTACGGGCTAACACCCGGATCTCCCGCCATACCTCAATACCATCCGGCTAATACCTGACTGTTTCATAACTTCCATGTCTTAATCTTTTTCTTATTTGATGCCTTGCAGGTCAACCACATGGCTCCCAAGAAACAGATGAAAACCCCAACCAAGACTAAAGCCACCAACACCATTTCTGCCAACTGGGGGCGGTCGATGGTCACGAAGGCCAAGTTGGAGGAGCTAGTAGAGCTGGGAGTTCTCCCTCCTCAGGAGGATATCCAATGGAGGGTGCCGGGTAAGGAGACCCGGCCCACCCCTACAAAAGACGAGGTAATCTGCTTTGTGGAACATGTGACCCGGGGTTTTCGCCCACCCGGTCATCCTTTTTTCCGCGACATTCTTAGTCACTATGGCCTTCGCGTCTTCGACATCGGGCCCAATTCCGTGCTAAACATCACCCACTTTATCGTCCTTTCTGAATCCTATTTATGCACTCCACCAAACCTAGCTCTTTTTATCGAGCTTTATCAATGCAAACCATGCCGCGAAAGCGGTGATGGGGCGCTTCTCACTTGCGGTGGGGTTTCGATCCAGCGCCGCAAGAACTCTCCGATGCCATCCCTCACCCTTAATTCTCATGTGAAACACTGGCAGCTTTCTTATTTCTACTGCCAGGACACTTCCCCATCCGGCCAAAAGAAACTGCCGGGTTATTCTGATGGTCTTCTTGACATCTCTGATAAATTTAGTGCCTTTGCCCCTGACTCAGATAGGGAGGCAATCCAACCTCTGCTATACAAACTCGCCACTCTTAGAGCCCAGGGCCTCATTGGGCTCAACCTAGTGAAGACCTGGGTCGACTTCAGAATTCAACCCAACTCCATCCGCACAAAGCTGATGTGCGAGTACTCTGGGGAACCCTCTGATCCACTACGATACTCTGACAACATCTTCGCAGTTGGCGACACTCTGAAGACCATCAAGGGTTTTCTTACGGAGAAGCTCGAGGTAATCCGGAACATATCCGGGTTAGAGCCCTTCACACTTGAAAACCCGGCCCCCCAGGTAAAACCCGACTCTGACGCCTTTACTTTCGCTCTTTCCACTTGATGCAACTGATAACCCGTACTTTAACGCCTTTCAGGATGATGACGACTTTTGGAACACCAATACCCCCCCTAGCTCCGAAGGTCAAGAGGAGCAAGAAGCTGTTCACTCAGACGAAGGTACTCTCTGAGCTTTACTTGACTCGTTTGAACTCACCGCAACCCCTTTATTTCCAACCGTAACCTTGATGACATTCAGAACAAGAAGATGACGAGGAAGAAGATTCGGACGGCAAGGTAGAATCTGCCAGTGATGAGGAAGAACCGGAGCCGGCAACCAAAGCCGGATCTAAAAGAAAAGCTCAAGGAGCCACCTCCAAGGTTTCATCCCCCTTCACACATTCACTTTATATTACCGTAATGATATTCTTGAACCTTTCTTGATGTTATTCCACTGGCCAATCTTGAAGGGGTCGCCCACGCCTAAGCGCAGGTCGACTCGAAATCACCCGGGCAACGACGCCCTTAACCCGGGTTCTTCACCGCTCCCCACTCGGCAAGCTGGTACTTGGTCTATCTTTTCTTGGTTAGCACGGTTTCCTCGAAGCATTCTCGCATAATATTTAACTTTGACATTTTCCAGCCTCCCCCGAGTCTGACGATGGATTTCCTTGTGACTTTGCGGTGAATGCCGGGTAAAAAATCCCCTTCCAGATACTTTCCGGTACTTCGCCATCTTTTCCTGATTGCATATTTAGCTGCTTCGTGATAACATCTACAGGGCCACGGTCGCTGTCAGCGATCAAGAGGATTCGGAAGATAAGGGCCCGGGTAAGGGGAACCCAGCTGATAAAACTGCAACCGCGTCTGGCGATGAAGAACAGACATCGCCGACTAAACCGGATCAGCAGGAAGCCGAATATCCAATTGCTTCTCATGCCAGCAAGAGAAAGACCACCACCTTAGGTGCAGAAGGAGCGTCGGATTCCAACGTGCAAATGACCCGGGTTCCACCTCCTTCTAAGAAGAAAACCTCTTCTAGGAAATTCCAAGGACCCGAGTCTTCTGACACGAATAAAGATACTTTCGAACAATTGATGGACAAGCTTCTCACCATGAAGGCTTCGGAGAGCGAGACTTTAGAGCGCATGGCTGCGGAGCACCAGGTAAGAGCGCTTGTTATCTTATATTCCCTATCTAGTCCCCAAGTTCCGAGTATAACTTGCAAAAGTTATGCTTGGTACTTCTCACCATATTCTTCTTGCCATAACACTCAGTTGATTCTTGCACCCTTTTACACTTACAGGCACATGTGACTCGGTCTGATGAAACCTTGCTGAAGACTGAACAGCTCCTTCTTGCCGAGATAAAACGCCGAGAAATCCTTGAGGATAACATGAAAACTTTGAAGAAGGATGTCTCCAAATACAAGGAGAAGTGCCTCGCCGCTCGGGCCGATTTGAAGAAGTTATCGGATCAAGTCTCCGATACTTATCAGATCTTACTTAGTAAGTGTTTGCCTGCCGACTAAATTTTTGCCTGCCGCCTAATTTTTGCCTGCCGACTAATTTCATACCCGGCTGCTACTGATACGTTCTTGCTTCTATTTCCACTATAGGTGCGAACCTTGCAGCTCCAGAGGAAGATGCTATTGTCAAGGTTAGGACCCTGAAGGCTGTGCTCCGGACTTTCTTTGCCGGCACCAAATTTATATTGAATGCCATTAATTGGCCCACGGAAGCCTATCCGGGTGAAGAGAACCTTGTCCAAGCCTGCTCCACTGTACCCGGATGGATTGAACTCTGGAAGCGTTCGTCCTGCCGTACTGGTATAGTGCGGGCTTTGACCTTGGCCAAAGCCTACTTTCCGAAGCTTGACCCGGCGAAGATAATCTCCGGGTTTCCTGAGTTCAAGGCGGATGGCGCCAAATTTACGCCTAAGGATTTCAAGGCCATTCAGTCGGCAGTGCGCCCCTCTGCCACCACTCTAGCCGATAGCTTGAACCTTAATACACTAATGGCTGCGTATGACGCTGATGACAAGATTATCACAGAGGAAGCACCCCCGCCCTTTGACCTCTTGGAGAAGTGGGCTGATTACTCGGCTAAGAAGAAGGAGGCAACTTCGAAGAGGGAGGCCGACTTAAAATCAGGGCCGTCCGCCTCTACACCGTCCGTCCTTCCTCCTATCCGCCCTGGCGCGGTGAGTCCGGGTGGCTCTGCCAAAAAAGCTAAGAAGCAGGTCCAGGAGCAAGACCCGGAAGATCGCGCTCAGGAGGCCGAGTAGAGTAAGGATTCCATAATACCTTAGTCATATGGGACCTTTTTGTTTGAGCTATTTTATTATGTTAATGGTGCGCCTGTGCACTTCTGATACCGATGCAAAAGCTTGTAATATACTTCTATTTGGTGACATATTTTCGCGGCTTTCCTAGCCTTTTGATAATCATACTTTTTGCTGTTCTTCTGAACTTGTTCTTGATATCCATCTCTCTTTTTAGCTCCCTTCATAAGACTCGTTTTTTCCGAGACCAGGGGCTTTGATAAGTGAAATTCTCTTGAAGTTCCCAAGACTCGGATAATAGGGCCGTTTTGAACCTTGGTATCAAAGTGGTTTGTTTCTGTTACGAAGTCCGCAGTCCCCATGACCCAAAGGACGAGTCATGAGGGTGTGGCCTTTCTCAGAGGACAAATCACTCCCTACCAAGGCAAAACCCTAAAACCATCTCATGTAAATACTGAAGTTATGCTTGATAATCACTGAGTTTCCGGCTTATCAGCCTTGTACTCTGCATAAACTTGTGGTTTAGATGACCCTTTTGACTATCTTATACTATAAGCCGGCTTTCGCGTGGATACCATGTTGTTACATCCATACGAGAACAGTGTCAGGCAAGTCCCATTGGGCTCCATGGCTGATTGTAATCGTAAGCGAACGAATCATGCCACTTTAGTGCGAGTCACATCAAGCTTAAGTAAGATAAGTCAAGAAAAATTGGCTTCTTTGCCCAGTCATAAGATTGCAGCCGTGCTCGTTTGCGAGGAATCGGCCCTTATAACTTATAGCTATCTATGCCGGGTCATTCGGGTTAGTGGTCGGTTACCTGAGCAACCAACCCCCAAGACCTACATGCAATCGATGCTTTTGATGATACTGCGTTATCGATGTCGCATAGATACTACTTACTTGTGATAAAGGCGAAAAGACATAGGACTTGATAACCATCTCTTTATTGATACCAGAAATTTTGGGTCAGCAGGCCGCCTCATTAAAAACCTTCCAGTCCCCTTAGGTACCCTGGGTAGGAAAAGAGCGCGTCTGAAACCTGCCGCCCGTTACATTACTCAGTTCTTTGTAAGCACTGGTCCTGATCCAGCTTGACCAATGCACATCCTCCATAAGTTGAACTTTTTCCTGATGAGTACCGGGTTTGCCAGCCAACCCGGGTGGGGTGTCTCCATGACTTTGCTGGTTGTTGGCGGCCGTGTAACTTCTTCCTTTACAGCAGACTGCTTGGGAGAGTCAACTTCGATTAAGGCCACCATTTTAGCATCTTGCGTGACCTTGGACTTTGCTTTTTCGCCTTCAGTACTTGGCTTCTTTGATGTAGTTCTGTCCTCCGGGTCTGCTTGAGACCGATAGTGCTTGAGTTCTTCCTTTCTGCAAGCTTGCTCGGCCATTGCTGCATCTCCTTCGTCGCATTCAGCGGCTATGTCTCGATTTCCGTGTATGGTTATAGTCTTCTTGGGACCCGGGATTTTTAGCTGTAGATATACATAACACGGCCTAGCCATGAATTTGGCATAAGCCGGCCTTCCAAACAGCGCGTGATAGGGGCTGCGTAACTTCACTACCTCAAAGGTGAGCCACTCAATTCGATAGTTATCCTTCGATTCTCCGAAAGCTACCTCCAATGCGATTTTTCCCTCGGGGCATGCTGAATGACCCGGCACTATTCCATGAAAAACTGTCGAGCTTTTTTGCAGTTGAGATTCCTTGAGACCCATGCGTAGGAAGGTTTCCCAATACAGTATATTGATGCTGCTTCCACCATCCATTAAAACCTTCTTTAGTTCGTACCCATTAACTTGCGGTGCGACTACTAGTGCCAAGACTCCTGGGTGTTCCACTCTTTCTGGGTGATCCCTTCTGCTCCATGTTACCTCCTGTTCTGACCATCTCAAGTATCTCGGAACGGCTAATGAAACTGAGTTGACTGCTTGCTTCAGTATCTTTTTGTCCTTGTTAGATCCTCCTGTGGTATGCACATGATATTGACCCAATTGTTTGGGGTTAGCCTGGAAGCCTCCTGCCCCCCCTTGGTTATTACCTTGATTTCCAGCCGCCGGGTTACCAACTGGGGGTGGGCCGTTGCCCGGGTTTGCCCCTGGACCCGGTCCTCCTCCCCGCCCTGCACCTCGCATAGCTCTGTGCACTTCCTCATTTTTTCATCTTTGCAAATCGGCGCACTGCTCCAAGGAGTGGTTAGCCGGCCTGCCGTTCCTGCTGTGTTTTGGGCACGCCATTCTGAAGATGTCCCAACTATTACCCGGCCGGGGCGGCCCTTGGTAGTTTCCTCCGTTGTGATTCCCAGTATTGAAATTTCCTTCTGCTCTGGGTCTTGAAGACCCGGCTTCTGTATTGGCGACAAACTCGGAGCCTCCTTCGAAGGGACGCTTGTTCTGACTACTTCCATTGTTTCCTGACGCTGTTCCGTTGCCGGTTCTTCCATTACCGCTTGCGTTTGCTTTTGTCTTCTTGTCATCAGCTTCTTCTTCTGTGGTATCTGTCGCAGCGTGTTTGTTGCACACATCCATCAATTCTCCCATTGTGACTTCTGACGCATTTCGACTGGACTTCATGCGGGTTAACTTTTGCACTAAAGGTATATACTTGCATGTTTTTGCCATGGCTTGTAGCGCATCCTTGGGCTGGATGTCTGTGGATGAGTGAAGTATCTCCATAACCCGGCGCACCCAACTGCGCGCCGATTCTCCCTTCTTTTGGACGCATCGCTCTAGATCATCAATGGTGAATAACTTCCTGCAGGTTCCGTGAAAGTGCTTGACAAACGCGGTCTTCAATTCCTCCCAAGACTTGATCGATCCCTCTGGTAGATTGGTGAACCACAATTTTGCTGCTCCTTCGGACATCATCAGATACATGAATTTGGCTTGGAGGTTCTCGGACGCGTTGCGTATTGACATTGCCATCTCGTAACTGCTTAGCCACGTTTCGGGATCCATGGTTGGCTCATAATTCACTACTTTCCCTGGCTCTTTGAACTTTTCCGGGTAAGGTTCAGCTCTAATATTGTCCGAGAGACACTTGGGCCCTGCAAGAATGATTGAAGCCGGCCTTGCCCTGGAAACGTGTGATGCCGCGGGGGGCGCGTCTGGGCGCTGTGCTGCGGGAGGTCCATGCGCTGCAGACCCGGCCGCGGCCCTCCGGGCCCTAGAACTGTCCACGACGGCCTGTGCTGCTGATACTGCCTGAGCGCGGGGAGGAGGCGGCATTTGCTGCTGCTCTTCCCTCCGCCGCGCCGAACTCGTTTGTAAATTCCCTTGCTGCTGGCTAACATACGGCGTCCCGTGCATTCCGCTTCTGTGATCCGGGTAATTGGCTTGCTGCGCCACCGCAGTGTGCAACAGCTCGATGGCTTGCCGAGTCTTCTCTGCATGGGGCGACTCTCCCACAGGTATTTGATTTAATGCGAGTGTCGCCGCATATACGTTGTCCATAGGATTGTTGTAGTGGCCGGCTGGCGTGCGGAATCGTGATGGTGGCGGCGGCAGTAGATCATTGCCGGTTGTGACTCTAGTTTGCGGTGGGGGTAACCCGGTCCGTTCATTCGCCGGACGCGTCGCTGCTGTTGTCTGTTGGGGTGCGGTTCCCTGGTTCACCACTGGTATCGGTTGATCCTGAGGCGTGATGAACAAATTAGCCGGATTAATAACCCCGCCCGTTGCTGGCAACCTGGTGTGGTGCCTTTGATGTATCCTGGTCGTTTCCTCTCGAAGCCGGGTTTCCAACGCGTCTAGCTCGCGCCGCCGGGTGGCCATCCCCTGTCTATCTGCTTCCACTTGCCTTCTTTGCTGTTCCAATGCACGACGAGCCACGTCCAGATCTCTAACACGCTCTGCCGCGTTTTCTGGGGTGATAACAGTGGCGAGGACTGTAGGATCCAAGATCAAATTATTATCGAACAGGGCCGGGTGACGCGGATTCGAGGGACCCGCCCCTGGTGTCCGATTGGCTTGAAACCCGAACATGTTGGCGTGTTGCTCCTCATCTGCCGCGCGACTGGTGACCGATGCTGACTCTCCATCGACCCGGGTCAAGACCGGGTCTCCGTTAACCGCGCCCTGTTGTTGGGCCACTGCCCCGACTGGTGCCGCGGCTGTGCTTCCTTGGTTAGCCGCGGGGGCTGCATAGACTGCAACTCGGCGCGCGACATCCGGTGTAAATTCAGGCTGTTCCTCTTCACCGTTCTCCTCATACCGGTTTTCCAGTAGATCCAGGATAGACCCGGTGTCATCTTCTCCTTGGGCCCGGTCGCGTGGGGTCCATGCCGGCTCCTCCGGCTGTTCCCACTCCGCGATGGGTTCTTCTGCTGGATATGTCGTTCCCGTCGATTCTTCATCATCTGATCGGGTAGACGTGGCTTTTCCTGGCATAGAATCAGATCCAACGTTGTCAGGGACCGAATTGGAAGCACATACCATACCGATGAAGACGTTGATCCGGCCGATTGTTATGACGGATCCGGTTTCGAGGTGATCCGACTCCGGCCCCCAGCCGGAATCGTCCACCACCTTTTCTCCTTCGTGGTCGATGTAGATCTCGCCGATGACAAGATTCTCCATGCCCTTCCGAGCTTCTCCCGTGATGTAGACACCTTTGGACGCAGGCCCCACGGTGGGCGCCAACTGTCGTGGGATAATCACGGCAGATGTTACCAGGGGTAACTGATCTTGGGGCAAGTCGACACAGGCGTTCGGGAGAGGGTTTAGCTCAAAGGAAGACATGATACAACTTGATATGACAGCCAGCAATCGAAGTCGCCGGATCTCTATTCTCGATACAGTAACACGATTAGGGTTTACACTGGATACTCGATACCACTCGATATTGCTAAGGTTCTCGAATCTCTGTCTCAATCTACGCCCGGGGGTCGGTTTATATAGCTCCCATACCCCCTAACTTACTTTACAAGGCACACCCGGGTCCTACCCAGACACGGCATGCTAACCCTAACTTTCCTTTACAACACCCACAACCCGGGTCACTAGGCCCACGAGCTTGGGCCTCCACAAACATCTTTATCCCTAGCCGTATCCTGCTCACTGCCTCTGGGCCGGGTTATTCCTCGGATCTTGGCATACCAGGTTAGCATCCCCCCATCACATTGGCTCCGGGTTGGCGGAGAAATAGGAAAGCGAGCTCATCCACTTCCTCCGTGAGAATCGGGATGTATTCGCCTGGTCCAATGAAGATCTACCAGGAGTCCCGAGGGAGTTGGTTGAGCACTCATTACATGTGCGTCCTGACGCCAAGCCAGTGAAGCAGGCTATGCGCCGCTTCGGAGATGAGAGAAGGAAGGCCATTGGTGACCAGATCACCAAGCTGCTGATAAGCAATTTCATCATGGAGGTGCTGCATCCGGATTGGCTAGCCAACCCGGTCATGGTCGAGAAGAAGAAGGAGGATCCCAAGGCTGCCACCGCATGGCGCATGTGTGTCGACTACACCGACTTGAACAAGGCATGCCCCAAGGATCCCTTCCCGCTACCTCGCATCGATCAGGTGATCGATTCCACCGCTGGTTGTGAACTGTTGTCTTTCATAGACGCCTACTCTGGTTTCCACCAGATTGCACTCAACCCTGCTGATCAAATAAAGACTGCTTTCATTACCCCGTACGGGGCTTATTGCTATCGTGTCATGTGTTTTGGCTTGAGGAATGCGGGTGCAACCTATCAGAGATGCATGCAGAAATGCTTGCACGACCAGCTCGGCAAGAATGTGCAGGTGTACGTAGATGACATTGTCATCAAAACGAATAAAACACAAACTCTGCTTGCTGACCTGGAGGAAACCTTTGCTAACCTACGCAAGTACAAAATGAAGCTGAATCCGAGTAAATGCACCTTTGGTGTCCCGGCTGGTAAGCTACTCGGCTTCCTGGTGTCTAGTCGGGGCATTGAGGCCAATCCTTCAAAGATAAAAGCTATTGAGAGCATGTCTTTGCCGAGATCCCTGAAAGATGTGCAGAAATTCACTGGTTGCTTGGCATCTCTGAGCCGTTTTCTGGGTCGAATGGGCGAGAAGGCACTGCCTCTGTACCAATTGATGAAGAAAAGTGACAAGTTTGTCTGGACTCCGCAAGCGGATGTGGCATTCAACGAGCTGAAAACAATGCTGGCTAGTGCTCCCATCTTGGCTAGTCCGCTACCCAAGGAGCCAATGCTGCTGTACATTGCTGTGACTAACCGAGTAGTCAGTGTGGTGATTGTGGTGGAACGAGAAGAAGGCAAGAGTGTGCAGCGCCCAGTGTACTATCTCAGTGAAGTGTTGTCCAGTTCCAAGCAAAACTACCCGCACTATCAGAAGATGACCTACGGCGTGTACCTGGGCGCCAAGAAGCTAAAGCATTATTTCCAAGAGCATCCTATCACGGTTGTGAGCTCTGCTCCCATCTCGGATATCATGGGCAACAAGGAGGCGAGTGGCAGAGTAGCCAAGTGGGCAATCGAGCTGGCTGCGTACGCACCCGCGTACGCGAGAAGAGAAGCCATCAAGTCTCAGATTCTGGCGGAATTCCTGGTGGACTGGGCCGAGGTGCAGTATGAACCTCCTGCTCCAGTTTCTAACTACTGGAAGATGCACTTTGATGGCTCGAAGGTGAAGGAAGGCCTTGGTGCTGGCGTGGTGCTTACGTCACCCAAGAGAGATCAACTCAAGTATGTGCTGCAGATCCACTTCAAGGCGTCCAACAATGTAGCAGAGTACGAGGCAGTGGTGCATGGCTTGCGAGTAGCCAAGGAGGTTGGCGTGCAGCGCATTATATGCTATGGCGATTCAGATCTGGTGGTGCAGCAAGTCTCTGGTACATGGGATGCTCTGGATGCCAACATGGCATCATATCGCTTCCTGGTGCAGTCTATGACTGGGTTCTTCGAAGGCTGTGAGTTCCAGCACATTCACCGAGCAGAGAACGAAGCAGCAGATGAGTTATCCAAGTTGGGATCTTCTCGGCAATCCATCCCGGCGGGAGTCGCCTTGGAGCACTTGAGGAAGCCATCCATCAAGCCTTCTCCCAACTCGGAGTCCATATTTGTTCCTTCTCTGCCAAGTGAGGAATCTGATCCCATGGAGATTGACTGGGAGAATGCTACAGGAAACCCGGGGACTGCCACTCCTTACTCGGGGACTGCCACTCCTTACTCGGGGACTGCCACTCCTTACTCGGGGACTGCCATTCCTTACTCGGGGACTGCTCTCCTTAACCCGGGGACTGTCGCATTCATTGAGGAAGTCCTTGCTAATCGGTCTGGGCTTCAGAGAAGTGCTCCCATCCCTAAAGAGCAACCAGAGGTACCTGTCCCAATGGAAGTGGACGAACCAGTGTTTCCGACACGGGAGACACCGAGTTGGGCCATGCCCATATTATCCTTTCTAAGGGACGGTACTCTGCCAGAAGATGAGGTGGCTGCAAGACAGATTCAGAGAAGATCCAAGGGCTACACTATAGTCCGAGATGTGCTGCACAAGAGAAGTGCCACTGGCGTGTTGCAACGTTGTGTGGACCCAGCAGAAGGAGAAGAAATTCTGGTAGAGATACACCAAGGAGAATGCGGGCACCATGCCTCTTCTCGGGCGTTGGTCAAGAAAGCTTTTCGGCATGGCTTCTACTGGCTCACAGCACTGCAGCAAGCTGAGGACATCGTGAGAAAGTGCAATGGCTGCCAGATGTTCGCAAGTAAGATTCACATGCCTGCTTCCGAGCTGAAAACAATTCCTATCACCTGGCCATTTGCTGTTTGGTGTTTGGACATGGTCGGGCCCTTCCAGCCGGCTAGAGGCAACATGACTCACATCCTGGTCATGGTGGATAAGTTCACCAAGTGGATCAAGGTGAAGCCTATTCGGAGGTGCGATGGGGCCACAGCTGTGAAATTCGTGAAGGATGTGATCCTGAGATATGGCTACCCGCACAGCATCATCACCGACAACGGCACAAATTTTGCTGAGGGAGCAATGGTGCGGTTCTGCAGGGATAAGCATATCCGACTAGACGTTGCGTCTGTTGCGCATCCAGCCTCCAATGGACAGGTTGAAAGAGCAAATGGCATGGTACTGGCAGGCATAAAGCCAAGGCTGATGGAGCCACTGCTGAAAACACCTGGGTGTTGGTTAGACGAGTTGCCAGCGGTGTTGTGGAGTCTAAGGACTACCCCTAACCGGTCAACCGGCTACACGCCATTCTTCTTGGTATACGGGGCTGAGGCCGTGTTGCCAATAGACTTAGAGCATGACTCCCCCCGAGTAACCCTCTACACTGAGGTGGAGGCGAGAGAAGCTCGAGAAGACGACGTTGACCTGCTTGAAGAAGCAAGAGAGCTGACTCTGTCACGTTCGGCTATCTACCAGCAAAACCTGCAGCATTATCATAGCCGAAAGGTGAACCCAAGGGTTTTCCGAGAAGGAGACATGGTCCTTAGGCTTGTGCAGCGCACAGCCGGGATGCACAAGTTGTCTCCTCCATGGGAAGGGCCTTTCATTGTGAGAAAAGCGCTGCACAACGATGCGCGCCCACCACAGGCGAACAGGGCAGATAAAGCTGGAGAGGAAACCAAGCGCCCTTGGAATGTAGCTCTACTCCGTCATTTTCATTCGTGAGCAAAGATGTGTATGTACCCTCTTATCCGAGTTGAAATTCTACTCTGCAATCTGAAATTGAACTCGGGGACTGCCCTCGCCCAACTTTGCTCTAAGTGTTTCTACTCGTCTTTGCTGTTTGCCTGTTCGGTTGCTCCACTTCAAAATTCATAAGCGTATTGAGTACTGTGTCTAAACCTATATGCCAACTCTTCGACTCTGCTGCTGTCCGAAATCCGGCTTCATGGCAAGCAAGAGAACAAGCAAAAGGTCAATGAGCACAAGAAAAATCGCTAAGGAAGAAAAGAGTGCAGGAACCAAGTAGGGTGTTTGTTACTTCTGTTCTCTGTCTTATCTTTTCGGCTAAGTGGTGGGCTGCGTTACTATGTTTGTTTCTAAGCGGCTGAGTATTTGCAGCTCTACTCTTTGACTCTTGTGACTCGAATACCAAAAAAGCAACAAGTTGCGGGTAGAGCTGAGACGAAAAGAGAGAGTGAATAAGAAATGCAACTCGGGGACTCGTATACTAACGCAACCCGGCATCGAGCCAGGGCTGCTCAAATTGACTAAATCAAAAGTAACAAATACCAAGTGGGAATAAAATTGAGTAGCAAGCAACAAGATAAATAGTCTGATACATTTGCTCCCGGCATCCCGGGGATCTGATAAGTGTTTGAGTAAAAAGTTTGCAGGATAAAATCATGTTGAGGAAGCGGTGTTGTCGGTGCTGGCCTTGGCGGCTTCATTTTCTGTGGTGGTCTTGGTCGCCTCCGCCTCCGAGCTGGCATCAGCTGTCTTCGCGGCTTCCTCTTCGGCGCTGGCGTTGGTCGCGTCCGCTTCCGAGTGGACGGTGGTGGACTGCTCCATCTCGACGTCGTGCTCGGTGGCTACCTGGTCTGAGGTGGCCGTGGCCACCGAGACAGGTCCTGTTGCCAAGGAAGAACCAGAAGCTTGGCCGTGGGGGCGTACCGTGTCGTCGAGGGCGGCTCCTGATGAGGTGCCGAACTCGAGGGCGGCTGTGTCGATCTCCTCGACCTCTTCATCGCTACTCGCGACGACCGCGGCCTTCCCTTTCCCGGCCTTGCCCCTAGGTGAATCGAAGAAGCCCAAGTCCAGCTCGGAATCTGATTCTTCGTCCTCCTCCTCGTCCTCCTCCACCTCGGTGTCGGGTTTAGTGAGGCCATCGATGAAGGTTGCCGTGTCAGCATACTCCGCAACCTCATGCGCAATCAGCTTGCGCATGGTCACGCAGTTGGGGTCCGTCTCCCACTTGGAATTGGCGCGCTTCCCGCGGATAATCTGCATGTTCAAGTTCTCATACCAGGAGGCGACGCAGAGCAGCATCAAATCAGCACCCGCCCGAGCTCCCGAGGCGCGCCACTTCTTCAATTCGGCCTTCACGTTGCGCAGCTTCAGAGCAAGGCCACAAATAGTTGTTGGCGCAGGATCCTGAGGCCAGAAGAGCTCGTGGAGCTGGAAGCCGGTGCGCACCAGGTCAGTGCCCACGCCGGCTAGGCGTTCGAACTGCCCTCGCATCACCAGCATGCTATCCTCGATCTCGGCTCTGGTGTCCGCAGCCTCGCCCTTCTCAATACGAGCTGCTTGGGCCTTGGCCAAAGCAGGCGCGCAAGAGGACACGATGTCAGGGAAGATTTCTGCAAAAAGCAAGTGAGAAATTCAGTAACAGAATTAGAGAGGAGGTAGGACCGAGAAGAAGAGATGCAGAAAGGAGAAAACTTACGATTCAACTCGTGGCGCAGCTCCTGCAGCTGGATCTTCCATGCTTCTTCATTGGATACATGCTTCTCCTCGAGCAAGCGGAGCCCCTCCAGCTGAGTAAAGAGCCCAGCATTGGCTTTTTTCAGCACCTCACACTCCTGCTCGAGGGCTTTCACCTTGGCATTGGCTGTTGTCTCGGCCTTTGCCTTCTCGGCGATGACTCTGTCCCTCTCGGCACCAAGGTTGATAGCATCCTGGAGTGCCTTCTGCAGCTGGAGTTGCAGATTCTCCATCTCGGTAGCGTGCTCACTCTGCAGAGCAGCAGATTGGCTTGCCAGTTGCACCTCCACCTCGGCAGGCTTGAGGCAATCTTGATGCTCCTCGGCAAATTTCTTATGATCTTCTGCGGAAAGCAAAAGCACGATCAGCGGAAAAGCAAAAGAAACAGACACAAGGGCGAACCGAGTAGACAGTGGTTTACCTTCAAGCTTCTTGATGGTGGCCTCGCCATTCTCAACAAAGGCACGGCAGTTCGCGTGCTCGTCAGCCAGGGCTTTCAGTTTCCCTGCGGAGTAGAAATGGTTAACGCAAAAAAGCAGAAGCGGGCGTAAACAAAAAACGCAAGAACCGCGTAGCTAGAAGCGTACCTTCAACTTCAGACAGCCTCATGGTGCTGTTCATTACTTCCTTGTCGGCTGCCTCGGCAGCTACCTTCTCCTTCTCAAGGGCAGCAATACGCCTCTTGGCGACGGCATGGTTCCAGAGAAGTTGACGGTGCAAGTTAGTCCGCTTCAGTACGCTGTTCTGAAAAGAGAAAAGAAGATGAATCAGACAAAGAAGTTGAGATTCAACCCGAGAAGACGGTTACTCGAGAGAGTATTTGTCTACTCGGTCAGAATCTCGGGGACTGGGTGATGGCTAAGGAAAAGGAAGACGAGTAGAAAAGAAGAAAAGATGCAACTCGGAAAGGATAAGTTAGGGCTTACCGCGTAAGACTGCTCGAGATCTTCTGCGTTCTTGCGGTGCACGAACATCTTGGCAGCAAGAGTAGCGGCGGTGGAGGAGACGGTCATGGGCTTGTAGCCCAAGTCCACCTTGTTCCAGTCGACCCGCATATGGTCGATGTCGCCCAGCGTGGTGCCATTCCAGTTGGTGTTGCCGAGAAGATTGTTGTCCCACTTGGCATCGATGAAACCAACCAAGTCGAGTACCTGCTCGAGGCTCTCGGACGATACCGCTTGATCCTGAGGTCCACGGGAAGCGATGGAGATAGACTTATCTTGATTGGGGGCTGGGGGCCCGGAGTTCACTGCCAATCACTGGTGGAGAACAGGCCAGTAGCACCGTTTTGTAAGGGCCTTTGGACTCGGATACAAAACCGGTGCTACGTATCCGGGACTAAAGCCCCCCCCCCCCTTTAGAACCGGTCAGTCACCAACCGGTTCTAAAGGCCTCCACGTGGGCGCCGAAGAGAGCGCGCAGGCGGAGGACCTTTAGAACCGGTTGGTAATACCAACCGGTCCTAAAGTTTTTTTTTTCTCTTTTTTTTTCTTTTTTCTTTTCAGGGTTTCCAATTCCGTATTTAGGGTTTAGGGTTTAGGGCGTGTTCCGTATTTTCAGGGTTTCCGTTTACGTGTTTCCGTTTCTGTTTGCGGTTAAATGTTGATGCACCAAATAGTAGTACATATATATATACATGTAACACGAAGTAATCGACCGATAATTACATAATCTGAGGTTCGTTTTGAATAGTTGTATACTTGCATAGAGAAGGGAGCTGGCTATAATTGGTTCATAGGATGGAAAAATTCTCCGTCTTCTGCTATGACTTGCGTGAGAAGAAATCCTGCCAATTCCTCTGCAATAGCCTTGCAACGGTCGATTGGTTTGAGCTGCGCCCGCTTTCGTGCCATCTTGAAAAGAAGTAGATGAAAACAATTAAGTTATGAACAAAAGTAAACATAATTAATGGCAACATAAATAAAGTTGTGAAGATCCGGTTACGTACCTCTAGAGTTCTGGTAGTACGGGATTTCTCATTGATCTTCCTGTGAATGAACTCGCAGACGTAGTATCCACAATAATCAGTTCCCTGTGGTTGTTGCGGGACTTTCTATATACGAGAAACATAATTCAGTCAAATTAATAATAATCAAGAGAATGGTAATGGTATTTAAATCAGGGTACGTAGTACTACTTACTGTGTTAATCTGAAAGTTGAGCTTGTCTGCCCATGTACCGGGTTCTTCCTTGATGAACATTTGCCAAACCCTGGGCGACAAAAGAAAAATGAATAGAAGAGTTAATTATTACTTACTTGATATCAGGGAATGAACGAAAAAGAGGCCGATGAACGAAAGAGGCTGATATATATATACTTTTGAAGCATCTGACGCGCGCTCTTCCATCTGTCAGCGCCCCAGTTTAACGAGTCCCAGACTTCAACTTGTCCTCTATCGATTCTAATGATGAACAATATGAAGTGGCCGCTGCGCACGTGTACACACGCAGTCATGCATACTCATCAATTACACTTAACATCAGGTAAGCAAAATGGAATGTCTACAAGACAGTAACACTCACCTGAATCCGTAGGGCCAAAGTATTTCTTTTTTGGTATTTTGTCGCTTCAAAAACCTTAGCAAATCATCCGGTGTAGTCTTGTTGAACGTTTCTACTGTGGTTTGATGATACGAATACGGGTCAATGAACCCAAAGTCCCAGATTCCTGCCAGTCTGCATTCACGAATCTTCATTCTGCATAGTAGCGTACAAAAAGAATGTCGTCAGTGATAATTATACGGGCAACGAACGCGAGCTTAACTAAATAATTAAATTACACAAATAAATCACTTACAAACAGTAGCAGCTGAGGATAGACTTGTCGAGGGCACGTTGATTGTACATCTGGAAGAAATCATCGAACCCAAGCTCCACACCGTAATCTCCGAAGTAGTGTTGATCCTGAATTTGAGCCATGATACAGTCTCTCTCCTGCCTTGCGGCCTCCAAGTACCAATCATGTAAACTCCGTAGTTGGGTTGTTAGAGCAGTAGGATCTTCGACCAGAGGGTGCCCGGGCTTGTATTTATATACCACATCAGCAATAGCGTAACCCACGTCGCCCATGCGTGGACAGGACACTGAAGCCGCGTCAGATAAGACCTTGAGCGGGCCAACTGACTGTGCTTCTTGTTGTCCGAGCTGGGGAACTTGTTTCCCGCATTTCGTCTGCTCCGCCTGCTTCATCTGTGCGGCGTGCTTCTTTTCAATATACCGTTCATAGTCTGAAAGGGGCGGCGGTGGCGGCGGTGCAGGATAATATAAGTTGTCGATGGTCCGCTCAATTTTCCACTTTGGGATGTCCTTCAGAGTTTCCTTCCAGACGTCTGGAGGGGGCTTCTGGGGAAACTGTGCGAACCATGCCTTGGTTTTGGATGCCACTGCATTGGTTAGTTCCTCCTCAGTCATCAAGCCTGGTAACTTCGGGGGACTCTTGACTTTCTTGGATTTCCTTGGTCTCTTCTTGGGAGGAGTCCCGTTTCTTCTGAACTGCAGCTTCCGCTTTGTCGTACCCGTAGTGGGCGCATCCGTCGGCTCACGGGAGTGCACGGGCGATGGACCCTCGGCCTCGGGCTCCGGCCAATCTTCGTTGTGGGGTGGACTTGGAGGTTCGTTGGGGGGTGGACTTGGAGGTCGTGCATTCTCTGTACGAAAGTGAAAAAACTATTAAAAATAAGATAACATGTGGTGCAACATTCAGTAATTGATGGAGGTATGGTGCATTCGTACCTGGAGGAGTCGGTGGCCTTGGCGCCGAGTTAGGGAACACGATGTGTTTCTTATTCCACAAGATGATACCAAGCTCCATTTCTCCCAGTGTCTTCTCGCCCTCACCTCCAGGAATACTGAGCTCAATTGAATGGCATCCCGGCGTAATTGTTGACAACCCGACACGAGCATGGGATGCTGGAATCTGACCACCATGGTAGGTTGCTCCAGGTTGATTCGGTAAAGCATAGCCTGACGCCACCCTGAAGGATATGTTCCCCATTGGCATATGTATCTCACAGTTTGTCTTCTCCGTGATATCATCCACGGGGTAGTGAGGCGCCGACGGTTCGACTGCACGACCGTCTTCTAGCTGCAGGTGCGTGGAACCCACGCTGCTTCTATGCTGAGATGGGACGGCATGATCGTCTTCTATTTGCAGCTGATCAGGTGCAGGACGATGTTCTACCTCCTCTTCAGTGTCAGGTAGAGGGTGTCCCCCTTTCTTCAAGAGAAAATCCACCTTTTCTTCTAATGTCGATATCCGTTCACTCGTCTTTTTCTTGCTTCTATCACGGCTTCTGTAAGTGGCAATGTCCGCTGCAAACCCTTGGCTCCACGGGGTATCCGCTCCAAAGCCTCGTGTTCGTCCCCACTTTTCGGGGTTCCCGAGTGCCCTCGTCAGCTCGTCGTTCTCTCTATCGGGAACAAAAGTTCCTTTTCGAACAGCTTCTATTGCCTTCTCTAGTTCTGCTACGACTGTTGTTATTTTTTCCGACCATGGTCCCTGAGCAACAATCATCCCAGTCTCAGCGTCCAACGTTGCCCCATGCGCGAACAACCAGAACTTGGACCTATCGGGCCAGTCATGTGTCTGTGGAATGATACCTCTTTTCACAAGCGCATTTTCATAGCTTCGCCACCTAGGCAGGGCAGTCATGTAGCCACCTGACCCCAAAATATGGTGATATTTCTTCTTCTTCGCATTCTCCGAATTTTTGGCCGATCGGGATGCAAAGACACCCGATTTCTTGTACGCCTTAAAATCATCCCAAGCGTCTCTTATCTTCACTAGGTTCCCAGTGAAAACTGGATCTTCTTTCTGATATTTCTTCCACAGTTCTTTCTTCCACCTCTGGAATTGTGTGGCCATCTTCTTCAAAGCCCACTTCTCGACTTTCTTCTTCTTATCTTCCGCTACGCTGAAATTTTGCCATAGCGTTTCGCAAAGAATTTTTTTCAATCTTTCATCGACATAACTAGCTCCAACGTTGGCCCCGGTCTTCGGCTTATTCCATTCTATTAAGTTGATCGGGACCAGGTCTCTTACAACAACTCCGCACTGATTTACGAATTTGCGATAAGTTTCTGGGGGCTGGAGTGGTTTGCCATCAGCAGCAACTGTATCAATCGAGAACCTTGCGGTATCTTTCAACCTTGCGGCCGGGCCTCGTTTGGACTTTGTCTCAGTACTTGCGCTAGCTGTTCCGGAGGGCGCCTAAACGGGAAAATAATGATTCGTTAGTAAGTGCAAAACAAATTAATTGTTGCGTGAACAGTGACTTGAGATATACATTGGCAGAGTTTGTTCTGGAGGGCACTTCTTCATCCTCGACGTTGTCGTCGTCATCATCTACTACATCTTCTATATTCTGATCTCCGTCGCCGGAGTCGTTCAAAAATTGATTGCTAAACGCCTGTCCATCGTCGTCATCACGATATATGGCCGTTGCATTATCAAAAATCATCTCGCACACGTATCTTTCCTTCTCCGCCTCACCCATTCCCGCGAGCTGATCGGCGTGCTGATCATGTACAGGTTCTTGGGAATCCATAGCTCAACACCTGCTAGTAAAATTTATAAAATGAAGAACACTTAGCGAAATTTTCATCGGGCACTTGGCGAAATTATTTCATCGGACAGTAATAAAATAATAGTTCTGGACATATTAATGAAATAATAGTTCTGGACACACCAAGAGTTACATAGCTCGGGTTGATTTTTTTAACCCTAATACATCACGATCGAATAATATCACTTATACATAGTCTCGTGACATCTCTCAAAATAATTAACTCCGACCGGGTCCTAAGCCGCGGGGTGCTGAGTCACGGGTGCTACGCATCCATAGATAAGGAACCCTCATAGGGTCATAGCTCACGTGGTAAGGAACCCTCCTAATAATCGACCAACTGCTGCTATACTGCCTATACTGGCTATCGAGCAAGTACATGTAGCGACGGACGTGCTCGTCCTCCTCCCTGATACGCTGTTGTACCACCTCCTCAGGGGCCGGCTCTCTCCGCACCGAGCGTGGCCCACGCGATGGCCACCAAAGAATATCCGGGTCGACCACGTCACCCGGATTTCTCACCAAGCCGCGTGCCCCGGTACTAAGGAGCTCCCAATGCCAGCCTGGCGGGGCCCAGTCCCGGACATCCCCCGGCGGGTCCAACAAAGACATGAACTAAAAACCTGCCCGGACTAAGTAAATATTCCATAATTAAGTAAAATACCTTAGTGTTTCTAACTTAGTAAAAAATAGTAAATTGAGAAATATAACAGAAATAAGATGAAAGTTAAACAGGAACAATATGGTAACTTAGTGAAAAAATTTAACTTACTGAAATTATATATATATTCTAACTTTCTGAAATTTTCTAACACTAACTTAGTGAAATTTTCTAACACAACATTCTAACAGAAAAATTCTAACACTAAACAAAATTGTAAAAACAAAATAAAGCACTAAAAAAATCTAACACACTAACTCTAAAAATTTCTAACACTAACACTAATAACTCTAAAAAAATCTAACACTAAATCTAAAAATTTGTAACACTAACACTAACTCTAAAAACAATCTAACACTAAATCTAAAAATTTGTAACACTAAACACTAACACTAACTCTAAAAATTCTAACAGTAAAACAAAATTGAAAAAAACCGAAATAAAACTTAATTACCTAGCTAGGCCGGCGACGGCGATCGAGGGGCGAGAGGCGGGGCGGCGGAGGCGGAGGCGAGACGGAGGCGCGACGGAGGCGGACGGAGGCGGACGGCGCGACGGCGCGACGGAGGCGGGCGGCGACCGCGGAGGCGCGACGGACGCGGGGCCGCGCGGGGGATCGACGGCGACGGAGACAGAGAGCGGCCGGAGGCGCGGCGGACGGAGGCGAGGCCGGCGGAGGCGCGGCGGACCGAGGCGAGGCGTACGGCGACGAGGCGGACGGACGGCGACGAGGCGGAGCAGGGCTTCGCCGTAGGTATAGGAGAAGACGCGCGCGAAAGAAATGAGCACAAAATTTCACAAGTCCAGAGATATATCCCCACTACAGGCCTTTAGCACCGGTTTGTGTTAACAACCGGTGCTAAAGGGTCTTTAGCACCGGTTGCTAACACAAACCGGTGCTAAAGACCTGTAGCTGGGGCCACGCTCAGACTGCGCGCCCACTACAGGCCTTTAGCACCGGTTTGTGTTAGCAACCGGTGCTAAAGGTCTTAGTACAAACTGCCCGCCTCCCGCGCGCGGCAGTTTTATTGCTACAGTGCGCACCGGCCCGATCGCGAGTCTCTGTTTCTTCTCTTCTTCCTCTGTCTTTTCTTCTTCCTCTCTTGATCTTCCTCCACTAAGCACCATGGCTGAAGTTTCTAAGAGATATGATGTGGCCACACCATGCGGCAAAAGTCTCGACGTGTTCTACACCAAGAATTGCGAGGAGCTCCCCGGTGCTCTTGGGTATTTGACCGGTCTGTATTTCTCCTCTCCCGAAGAACACCGGTTTTTCGGGCTTGATTTAGAGTATACGGCGGATAAACGGAATGTTGCAGTCATCCAGATTGCATTCAAGGAGGCCGTTTTGGTCTTCCAATGGTCAAGGTAACGCACACGTACAATCTAGCATCTTCGATTTGTTTGTTGCATGTGAAGAATACATGTGTTTCAATATATCTAACACGTACACGTATCAAATTTTTGTTGTTGCAGTAGTTCAAAGCATTCTCCGGCACTTGTTGATTTTCTTGTCAACAAAGGGTATGACTTTTGCAGCGTTGACAACACGCAAGACCGTCCGAAGTTGATGCGCTTGGGTATTGTGATACCTGAAGATCACTACATTGATCTTCAGGATCTTATCCATTTTGCTGATTTGAACAGGCCGAAGACCGGGATGGCTCTCATGGCAACTGCCTTCCTCCACGAGGGCTACGAAACCATGAAGACTGATTTCCCCTCGAAGAATCACTGGTTGTGGGAGAAGAACCCACTGGACTTGACCAACATCGCGTATGCAGCCATAGATGCATACGTCTCCTACGAGTTGTTCCGCTTCTACTCGACGGATCCATAGATGTTGTTTGTGTACCGCATCTTGTGTTCGATATATGCATGTAATGGATATATTAGTATGTAATGGATATATTATCATGTAATGTATATATTATTATGTAATGGATATTATTTCTATATTAATTCCTAGCTATACTATTTCTATATTATGTCAAACACACATTTCAAAACAAACAAACAAAAACACATCAAAAAAACAAAACAGAAAAACTACTGTTTCTGTATATGTGATCAATTACCCCAGGCGCACTTTACACAAAATGCGCCTGCGGTAAAGCTATTATCCCAGGCGCATTTCTTGGTTGTGCGCCTGCGGTAAAATTACCCTAGGCGCATTTTGCTGTTTATGCGCCTGTGGTAAGTTAGGGTGGGTAATGAGTAAGGCAACGAGAAGTGAGAGCGCAAGTGATACATCGAGCATATATATCGTGGATACATATATATAGATTGATTTAGCGAGATACCATACAGATTGATTTAGCGATTGCCGCAGTGTCGCCGGAATACAAATTCTTTTATTAAAAAGTGAAAACAGACGAACACTACTCCTCGCCGTCGTCGTCGGGGAACTCGTCGGTGACCTCCTCCGGGTCATCATCGTCGCCGAACTCGTCAGTGACCTCCTCGTCATCATCGGAGGTGCATGATGGTATGTCCGAGATAGGCCCCCACCTCGGATCGTCGGAGGCCCAGACTTCGCCGGCGCGGTCGGCCCGACGAAGCTCTTGCAGCGCCCTCGTCCTCGCCTCCCGAGCCGCATCTAACGCGAGGTGGCGTTCGAGGCGGCGCTCCGCCCGCTGACCCGCGCGGGTCTGCCAGAGCTCCTCGTCGGCGCTCTCCTCCCCCGGGTTGTTCCGGTAATACTCGCGGACGACGCGGTCTTCCCTGGCGTCGACTAGGCCCTGAAACGCGCGGTGGCGGAGGTAGAGGTGGTCGGCGGCAGTGATGATCTGTGGCTTCGTCGCCCTGGCCTCCGCTTCCCAGACTGTGTGGCAGTCGTTGAAGTTCATCAGCGACCGCGGGCGGTTGAGGCGCCAGGCCGCCGCGTCCCAGGCGCGGGCTGCCTCTGCCGCCGTCGCAAAGGTGCCGAGGGGGATGCGGTCGTCCCCCCAGCGGATATCTGCGCTGAACATTCCGTTCTGCCGTGCTCGGACGCCGCGGAAACCGGTGGTGCTGTTCCTCCTCGGAGGCATGGTGGAAGCGCGACGGTGCAGAGGGATGGAGAAGAAGCGCTCGAGGCGCGACAGTGGCTACTGGGTGCATATATAGGGTCCTCTGGCTCACAAAGTGTTGAGCTAGGGTTTTGATCCAACGGTTAAGAAACATCTCATCCAACGGCTCACAACAGCTCGAAAGAAACACACCGTAGCCCTGATCGAACGGCTCACAACAGCTGGAAAGAAACACACCCCGGATCCAACGACTCACAAGCGGTTGAAACAAACACACGATCCGTGTAATTCTATCTGATTGGTCCAAACGAAACCCTAACCCATTTAGTCCCGGTTGGTGTCCCCAACCGGTACTAAAGGGACGATCCGTTTCTATTTTTCTTCTTGTCTTTCTTCTGATTGCGCCGTAACCATGGAACATCTTCATCATTTAACTGAACGCTAGGATCATCTTTGACTTTGAAGGGAGGAATTTCATCAAATTTAATGTAATCTGATCACTTACCCCAGGCGCACATTACACACTATGCGCCTGTGGTATAGCTCTTAGCCCAGGCGCATATTTTGTCTATGCGCCTGCGGTAATGTTACCCCAGGCGCATATTGTAGTCTATGCGCCTGTGGTAAGTTAGGGTGGTGTAGAACAAAACAAACGGTATCGCCGTCATACAGCCCAACCGTGGCTAGCTACTGGGTGCATATATGCATACCAAATGCACGGCTGGACGTATGACGGCGAATCCGGATGTTTCGTATTTGCTCGATGAACTGAGTATATGATGTATCAAACCTTAAGGGGGGTGTGGAACAAAACAGACGGTATCGCCATCATACAGCCCGACCGTGGCTACTGGGTGCATATATGCATACCAAATGCACGGTCGGACGTATGATGGCGAATCCGGATGTTTTGTATTTGCTCGATGAACTGAGTATATGATGTATCAAACCTTAAAGGAGGGTGTAGAACAAAACAAACGGTATCGCCAGTATACAACCCCGCAGTGGCTACTGAGTGCATATATGCATACCAAATGCACAGCGGGGCGTATGCTGGCGAATCCGGATGTTTTGTATTTGGGAGATGAACTGAACGGTGTATGAAGCTGGGCTATATATAGGGTCCTCTGGCTCACAAAGTGTTGAGCTAGGGTTTTGATCCAACGGTTAAGAAACATCTCATCCAACGGCTCACAACAGCTCGAAAGAAACACACCGTAGCCCTGATCGAACGGCTCACAACAGCTGGAAAGAAACACACCCCGGATCCAACGACTCACAAGCGGTTGAAACAAACACACGATCCGTGTGATTCTATCTGATTGGTCCAAACGAAACCCTAACCCATTTAGTCCCGGTTGGTGTCCCCAACCGGTACTAAAGGGACGATCCGTTTCTATTTTTCTTCTTGCCTTTCTTCTGATTGCGCCGTAACCATGGAACATCTTCATCATTTAACTGAATGCTAGGATCATCTTTGACTTTGAAGGGAGGAATTTCATCAAATTTAATGTAATCTTCTGACATGTCTGTCTTGTCCTCGACTCCCACGATGTTTCTTTTCCCTGAAAGAACTATGTGGCGCCTTGGCTCATCGTCTGATGTATTCGTTTCCTTATCTTTTGTTTTCCTCAGTCTGCTAGACATGTCCTTCACATAGAAAACCTGAGCCACATCATTGGCTAGGACGAATTGATCATTGCCGTACCCAAGATTCTTCTGATCCACTGTTGTCATTCCGTACTTCGGGTCTACCTTCACGCCTGACAGGTTGAACCATTTGCACCAGAACAAAGGGACCTTAAAGGAAGGTCCGTAGTCAAGTTCCCATATCTGCTCTATGTAACCATAGTATGTGACCCTTTGCCCGTTGTCGTCTTTTGCATCAAACCGGACGCCACTGTTTTGGTTGGTGCTCTTTTTATCTTGTTCTGCCGTGTAAAATATGTTACCATTTATCTCGTACCCTTTAAAGGTCAATACAGTCGAAGATGGTTGCTTGGCCAACAAGTATAGCTCATCTTCAACAATGTTGTCATTAATCAGACGTCTTTGCAACCAACCTCCGAAAGTCTTCGCGTGTTCTTTAGCAATGAAATCTTCAGGTTGCTCCGGATATTCCGAGCGTAAAATATCCGTGTGTTCCTGGATATATGGAGCCGCCAAGCTGGAATTAACTAGAACTGTGTAGTGTGCTTGAATGAAAGATTGCTCGTCCATACATGTTGTTGATTTCTTTCCTAGCGTGCCTTTTCCACGCAGTCTCCCCTCATGGCGCGACTGAGGAACCCCGATCGGGTTCAGGTCAGGAATAAAGTCAACACAAAACTCAATGACCTCCTCTGTTCCATAGCCCTTGACCATGCTTCCTTCTGGTCTAGCACGGTTTCTAACATAATTCTTCAAGACTCCCATGAACCTCTCAAAGGGGAACATATTGTGTAAGAATACAGGACCGAGAATGGAAATCTCTTGGACTAGGTGAACTATGAGGTGCGTCATAATATTGAAAAAGGTTGGTGGGAACACCAACTCGAAGCTGACAAGACATTGGACCACGTCCTTCTGTAAACTTGGTAGAGTTGCTGGATCGATTGCCTTCTGAGAAATTGCGTTGAGGAATGCACATAGCTTCACAATGGGTACTCGCACGTTTTCTGGCAGAAGCCCCCTCAATGCAATCGGAAGTAACTGGGTCATGATCACGTGGCAGTCATGAGATTTAAGGTTTTGGAACTTTTTCTCTTCCAGGTTTAGTATTCCTTTTATGTTCGACGAGTATCCAGACGGGACCTTGATAGTACTCAGGACTTGGAAAAAGATCTCCTTCTCTTCCTTGGTAAGAGCGTAGCTGGCAGGACCTTTGAAATTCTCTGGATTCATCAGGTCGTCTCGTTCGTGCATACGTTGGTGGTGCAGCCGTGCTTTTGGTGTATCTCTCGACTTCTTCCCATGCACGCCCAATAAGTTTAGCAGGTTCACGCAAATATTTTTCGTCACGTGCATCACGTCGATCGCAGAGCGAACCTCTAGGAATTTCCAATAGGGTAGTTCCCAGAATATAGATTTCTTCTTCCACATGGCTACGTGGTTGTCGGCGTCATTTGGAACAGATTGTGCGCCAGGACCCTTTCCAAAGATTACTTTTATATCTTTGACCATGTCATATATATCAGTACCTTTAGGGAGGGTTGGCTTCCTCCGTGTATCTGCCTCGCCTTTGAAATGCTTTCCTTTCTTTCTTACGGGATGCCTGTCTGGAAGAAATCGACGATGCCCCGGGTACACATTCTTGCCTATATGTATACTTTCTGTCTCGCCTAAACAGTGTGTGCATGCGTTGTATCCCTTGTTTGACTGTCCTGAGATGTTACTAAGAGCGGGCCAATCATTGATGGTAACAAACAGCAACCCTCGTAGGTCAAATCCTCTTGTTTGTACTCGTCCCACACACGTACACCTTCGTCAGCCCACAACTCTAAAAGTTCATCAATCAGTGGCCTCAGGTACACATCAATGTTGTTGCCGGGTTGCGACGGGCCTGGGATAAGCACTGGCATCATAATGAACTTACGCTTCATGCATAACCAAGGAGGAAGGTTATAGATACATAGAGTCACGGGCCAGGTGCTATGACTGCTACTCTGCTCCCCAAATGGATTCAGGCCATCTGTACTCAGACCAAACCTTAAGTTTCTTGCGTCATGTGCAAAGTCCTCGTACTTATCGTCGATGTTTCTCCACTGCGACCCATCAGCGGGGTGTCTCAGCATATCGTCTTCCTTACGGTCTTCTTTGTGCCATCGCAACAACTTGGCATGCTCTTTGTTTCGGAACAAACGTTTCAACCGTGGTATTATAGGAGCATGCCACATCACCTTGGCAGGAACCCTCTTCCTGGGGCGATCGTCGCCCTCAACATCACCAGGGTCATCTCGCCTGATCTTATACCGAAATGCACCGCATACCGAGCAGGCATTTAAATTCTCGTGCTGGCCGCGGTAGAGGATGCAGTCATTGATGCATGCATGTATCTTATGCACTTCCAATCCTAGAGGGCAGACAACCTTCTTTGCTTCGTATGTACTGCAGGGCAGCACGTTATTTCTTGGAAGCATCTTCTTCATTATTTTCAGCAGGTTTTCAAATCCCTTGTCAGATAATCCATTCTCTGCCTTCCATTGCAGCAATTCAAGGGTGGTGCCCAGTTTTTTCTGGCCATCTTCGCAAGTTGGGTACAACAATTTTTTGTGGTCTTCTAACATGCGCTCCAACTTCAACCTCTCGTTTTCACTTGCGCAGTTTATCTGTTCTTCACGAATGACCTGACGAAGATCATCATCAGACTCATCAACAATGTCCTCAAGTTCAGGCTCATCTTCCCCCATTTCAGTATCACCGTGTTCATCGAACATAGGATACTTATCATTATCCTCTTCTTCTTCATTGTCTTCCATTATAACCCCTCTTTCTCCGTGCTTGGTCCAACAAAAATAACTGGGCATGAAGCCTTCTTGCAACAGGTGGGTGTGTATGGTTCTTGAGCTAGGGAAATTCCTCTTATTCTGGCATTTTTTACATGGACAAAAAATAAATCCATTCTGCCTGTTTTTCTCAGCCACATTGAGAAAACTATGCATACCATTAAGGAATTCGGGACGACGTCGATCACTGTACATCCATTGCCGGTTCATCTGCATTATATAAATTTATCAACAACCATTATGCTAAATCATCATGACTAAATTAATTAATTAATACAAAAAGTTCATCACACGTTAATACCAAACTAGCGTATAGTGACCATACATATATAGTTCTCAGAAAAATACACACTGAAACCATCCATAAAAACTCTCTCTAATTAATGCATTTAAAAACAACAACAAATGCGATCAAAATCGCAACAAAGGTAACAATTGACCCGACGACATAATGATACCAAGCCTCTTTACTAATTGCATATTTCCTAATCTTTCTAATCTTCAGGCGCATTGCGTCCATCTCGCTCTTGTGACTATCGACGACACCGGCAAGAACCTTTTCCAAGGTCATCTTCTCTCTTTTAGTTTTTTCCAACCTTTCTTCAGTTTTTTTCAATCTTTCTTTCAAGCCAATATTTTCTTGTTCAACTAAGTATAACTTCTCAACAATAGGGTCGATTGGCATTTCCGGTTCCACTACCTCCTATATAAAAATATCTATGTCAAGTTGGTCGGCGTAAGTAATTGTCGTATAATCAGGAAATGAAAATATGTAGTGAAAAAAGATAATATACCACATCCGAATCATAGACTGGACGAGGGCCAACGGGGACGGATATCAAAACCATGGCTCTAGAAAATTATATACAAGTAAATACGTAAATCATACAAATCAAAATTTGTTTTGGTAAATAAAAACAATAGGCTCACCAAGGTTGTGTCGGTGATGGGGCGATTGACGGTAGTGAGGAAGGTGACAAGGCGCGCGACACTAAAAAAAGCACAAATCATAATTAATTTTGAGCTCAAATTGCATCAATTTGTATACATAACAAAATGAATAACAAATTCTAGCTTAGCTAGGCATTTCATCAAACACCTAGCTAGCACAACAAAAATGAAATGAGCAAGAAAACGAGTAAAACCTGCAATGCCGGAAGAGGGAACGTTGATGCTAACCGTAGAACCGATGGGTACCAACAATCTTGACAAATGGTGGAGAAAATAGGGATGGATTAGACCTCACAAGAGGAAGAAGAGAGCAAAAATGGAGTTGAGCTCGAGCTGGAAAAAATGAGCTGAGCTCGGGGTGGTATGTAGGGTTTAGGGGAGGGATTTAGGACCGGTTTGTGTTACAAACCGGTTCTAAAGGATATGACAGCGGGACCCGCAGTGGCTGCAAAAAATGAGAAAACCTGTAGAACCGGTTTGTGATACAACCCGGTTCTAAAGGTTCTGCCCCTGGGCCCCCCTCCCTGCAGCAAATGGCCCGCAAGGCCTTTAGGACCGGTTTGTGTTACAAACCGGTCCTAAAGGCCTTGCGGGCATTTTGCTGCATGGGTGGGGCCCAGGGACAGACCCTTCTGAACCGGTTTGTATCACATCCGGTTCCATTGGGCTTGGCTCAATGCCCTGTTTTCTACTAGTGAATGCTTTCCTTCCTTTTGTAAGAGCAAGCTTCCGGTCCTTGACGGAAAGGCCGATTTGGTGCTGCTGGCTAACTTTCACCATGTAGTCCGGGTAGCAGGGCTGGTCAGCTGCAGCGGCAGCAGCAGCGGCAGCAACCACGCCAGGATTGCGAATAGCCACCTGACTGGACTGGCCAGACGATGTGGGCTGCGGCATCAGCTCGGCAGCTCGCTTCTGCGCCTTCTCTTTCTGAGCAGCTGGCTTCCCAATCTTCTGCTTCTCGGTTTTCTTCTTCTCAGCCTTCCCCTTCTCGGCAGCGCTCTTCTCGACTGCCTCCTTCTCGGCAGCATCTTGGGCTTGTTTCCTGGTGACTCGCCCGGCAGGAGGGCTGGCTGCGTCCTTGGTCTGCTGCACCAAGGAGGAGTCTGGCGGTGCAGTGCCCTGGTCAGTTGGTGGCACCAAGGGCGTGCTATCCGCTGCGCCATCTGGTTGGGCGCTACTCTGCGCAGCGTCTGGTTGAACGCCGCCCAGAGGATATTGCTCTGTCATGATCGTATCTTCTACCCGCTGCTCGGCAGCGGGATTCTCTTGTTCGGCAGCCCCTGTGGCTGGCTGCTCATGTTCAGCTTCTGGCCGCTCAACGGCGGCGTCATCGCGCATCTCCTGGTCTTGATCTTGGTTCTCCTCGGCGGTGCTAGCCGGAGGAGAAGGGGGCCTGTCCTGGTGAGCGGCATCCTGCGCATCTGGATCTGCGCGGGACTGTTGCTCAGCCTCGGCGTCTGGGGCATTGATGGTCCCTGTTTTGGTGGTGTCGGCCTCATCGCCCTCGAGGTCGACAACCTTGTCGACGTCGATGGCAGCTTGCTTCTTGGCCTGGTCAGGCGCGAAAGCAGCATCCGCATCTAAGGGAGCTCTGATGAGAAAGGTAAAATCAGAAATTAGAGGGAGGCAGAGGAAGATCAAGAGAAACAGCGAAGTACAAAATTGGGAATTAACCGAGAAGAAACTTACGCTTTGGTGGAGGGAATCGTTCGTCTTGTTCTCTTCACGACCTTTTTGGTCGTCTTCTCGGATGGTTTCTTCTTCTTGGCGGGAGGCTCTAGGGCGCCGCTGCCGGTCCGCTTGCGGGTAGCAGGTGCAGCAACTGATAGAGGACGGACGACCAAGGCTGCCTCGTCCTCATCCTCGTCTTCTCCCCCGCCCTCAGCATCGGCATCATCTACAAAGATTGAGAAGAAAAAGGAAAGACTCAGAAACAACAGGCAAAGGGTTAGTGTTTCTCACGGACAAAACAGGAAAAATCCAATTACCTGCATCTTCTTCCTCGGACCAGTCGCGGAGAGACGCTCCTGTGTGCTGCTTCTCCATTGTGGGAGAATGAGGGAGATTAATCTGATCCGTGGTCTCGAAGGAGGCCACATCGTCTTCTTCTCGGTCAGCGAACCAATTGCCGTCGAAACGCTCACAGCTCTCGGCAAGCTGGCGGTCAAGGATCTGAAGAACAAAGAATCGTCACGAGTTAACCGGGTAGCACAAAGGCACTCTACTCGAATAGGCGTGCAAACAAAAAACACACTAAGCGTAGAGAAATTTGCTAAGTGTCCTACTCGGCAAGGCGTGCAAACACAAAGCAGAGTAAGCCTAAGTATTTCAACTAAGTGTCCTACTCGGCAAGGCGTGCAAACATCAAGCATACTAAGCCTAGGCAGTTCGATAGAATGATCTACTCGGTGCAGAAGGCGATTGCTAGTCGCAGCCAGGAGAGAAGGTTTTCTAGTCGGATTGCATATGTTGGAAGCAGAGTAAGGAGAACATACCCGTGGAATCGGCTTCGTGCGGCTGAAGGGGGTGAATCCGTACTCCCAATCGTCGCGGAGGCCTGTGGTCAGTATGGACCTTGCGTGATCGGCGACCTCCGCGTCGCTGAGCTCGAACGTGGTCGTCCGAGTGCAATCGCGAGGGCCTCCCAAGTAGCACATTGGGTGGGAGCGCCGCTGCAGAGGCAGCACGCGATTCTTGATCCAGCAGGCGACGGGATCGTCGCTCCTGAGCCCTTGACCGGTGAGGTAGGCGAGCCGCTCCTCCATCTGCATCGAGTTGCGGTCGTTGGAGGGCTTTGTCTTCCAATTCTGCCCGGATGGAGCTCGGTTGCTCCACGCAGGCAGGTTGATGCGGTCCGTCACCGGTCCGCCTTCCGTGGCGGGGATGTTCTTGACATAGAGGAAAGATTTCTGCCACAGGCGGACGGAATCCAAGCCCTTGATACGAGGGTGGTTGGTTCCCGCCCGCTGCAACATCATGGCGCTGCCGGTATCGGTTACCCGGCTGCCAGCGGCCGCGCCGTCCTTCTTCCCCTTACTCTGTTGACGGAGATGGAAGTACTTCAGCCAAGTCTCCACCGTGGGGCGGACGCCAAGAAAGGCCTCGCACACCACGGTGTGATAGGCTAGGAAGACAATGGCATTCGGAGGGAGGTGGTGCATCTGGACACCGAAGTGATCCAGGAAGGCGCGGAGAAAATCCGAAGCCGGCAGGCCGAATCCTCGCGCGAAGTGCGCGAGGAATACGACATGCTCGCCCTCCTGCGGGGCCGGAACAAGTTCGTCGTCGGACGGCCGGCACTGAACACCAGGAGGAACCCTCCGGGTGTTCACGAGCCAGGAACAGTCATCGACGGTGACGTGAGAACCAGCCCAGCCGGCGCGAGCAGCCGTGGCAAGGAGTGAGAAGATGGTGGAAAGTTGGAGGAATCGGGTGAGAGAACGAATCCGCAGCGGCGCAAACAGTTGCGCGGCGGCGGAGAGCTCGGCGGAGAAGAAAGAAACAGGGCAGAGAAAGAGGAAAGTGCGGAGGAGGAAGAAGGGGAAGTTACCGGCGGGGGTATATATACCCTCTCCGCGGATTACCGTTACCATCGGGGTAGTGGGATCGATCGTGGCCAGGATTCTCGTGTGGTGGGGTCTGTGGCCGGTTAGAAACGCACACACGCGCGAGGCGCGCGCGTAACGGCCGCAGTTGATCCCACGATCAGATCGTGGCCAATTACTGCGCTTGATGGGACATAACGAGCCGGTGGGCCCGCCCCGTGAAAACTGGGCGCGTGGCACGTCGTGTCGTGGGCAGCGAAACGACGGGGTCACGGATGCTTGACACGTGTCCAGTCGCAGCACGGAAGGCTGGATAGTGCTGAGCGCTGCAGAGACGCTAGAGGAGAAATTCTCTAAGTCTTTTTACTCGGTTACAGAGTAGAAAGCTGGTGCTACTCGGAAGACAGGAAACTCAAGGTACTTTCTAGAGTACTACTCGGAGGTTCTTACTCGGCATCTTGAGGTTCAAGGGCTATGTTGCAAAGATTGGTTTTAAGCTGGCAGAGCCTAGTGAACGAGTTTGCAAGACTCTACCAGCTTCGGGGACTGCTGTCGGGGGGTTACCCCCGAGTAGGGTAAAGACAAGTGGTAAAAGCAACTATCAGAAGAGAGGTTTGGTCGAGTAGCCGCCTACCCGGTACTTGCTACCCGGTCGACTGCTACTCGGTCTCACCTCAAGATGACCAGAAGAAAGAATCAATCAAGTTCTGTCCATTCGAGTAGAAGAGTTGGCCCGAGTAAAACTGGCGGGAACCTACTCGGGCCAGAAAGTCAAAGGAGCCGTTCTGACACAGGATCCCGCGTATCCTGGGTCCGTACTTGGCACTATTCGAACTACTGTTCATCTGGGACCGGCCTGCCTGACAGTGACAGCATGGAAGCAGGCGGTCGCAGGATAAGGGGGCCCTACTCTGTGTTTGGCACAGTGATACCAGTCTGTCCCCTTGGTTTTGCCCAACGACTTTACGGATGCAGCCAAGATTAGGAACCAAAGCTGTCAGCGGGAACCCGGAGGAAGGACGATGTGCACACTATGTCGACACTTGTCCATGTTTGGACGTACCCGGCTGGGCACCATGTATATAAGGTGCCCCGCCGCCTCCTGCGTGAGGAGAGAACACAATCGAACACATCGTGACCTAATTTCTTGACCTAGTTCATCACGTAGAGAGAAGAGTGGCTACTCGGTAGCAAGAACATTGTACTGTGGCTACTCGGTGAGACACCAGAATACATAGAGAAAGGCAGGAGTAGGGGTTTTACCTCCTCACGAGGGCCCTGAACCTGGGTAGATCGTGTTGTTTGCAGTGTTTAGTTCTTACCTCACGCGGCTACTCGTCGCGTGATCCCTCCCCGAGCACCTCCGACGTCCTTCGTCCCCACATCTTTAGCCATCCTATGGCATCTGCCGTGACACCACCACGACACTAGGGTTAGGGTTGCCCTCGGGGCTGGCTATAAGGAGGAGGGAGCAGGTGGGGAGGAGCTGCAGGTGGGGGAGCCCTCCCCTTCTCTGTCTCCGTACGAGGAAGAAGACGCTAGGGGGGCTTGGGCCTGGTTCGGGGGTTGTAGGTGGCCTGGGCCGGCCTGTTGGCTGGCCTGGCCGCCTTCCCCTTTTTCTTTTCTTTTCGTTCCTTTTTTTTGTAGAAAAGAAAAGAGGAGAAAGAAAGGAAAATGGGGCATGAAGAATTATAACAATAATTGTTATGAATTGCCCTTTTCCAAAATGTTCAGATTCACAAGTTTTTGTTCTGAAATTTTTGGGATTTCAAATTATTTGACTTTAAAAATTGAAATGGCATTTTGGGATTGATAATAGAAAAATTATTAGAACCATTTGCAAAATTCATTTCAACTCACAATTTTGGAAAACAATTGAAATATTTGATTTGGATGTTTTATTTGAAAAGTTGTAACAGACCAAGTGTGAAACATGTTGATTTGAATTTATTTGAAATTTGAAATTCCACACATGAATGCCTTATGATGACATGATGCCTTAAATAGAAATTCACAACAACACAATGCAAAAGGGGAGTTTTCATACTTGGGATGTTACAAAACGCCCCCCCCCCCCTTGAAGGAATCGCGCCCAGAGATTCCTACTGAGAAGAGAAAAGGTCCGGATACTTCTTGCGAAGATCCTCTTCGGTCTCCCACGTTGCCTCTTTATCGGAATGATGAGACCACTGCACTTTTAAGAACTTGGTGCTCTTGTTGCGAGTTTTGCGCTCGGTCTCATCGAGAATGCGAATAGGATGCTCTTCATAAGAGAGGTCTTCTTGCAGTTCAATGGAATCATGATCAACTACACGACCTGGATCTTTGAAGCACTTCTTGAGCTGTGACACATGAAAGACATCGTGCACCTTGGACAGCTTTTCTGGAAGTTCAAGACAATAGGCATTTTCTGCACGCCTTGAGAGAATGTTGAAGGGACCAATATATCTTGGTGCAAGCTTTCCTTTGACACCAAAACGGTGAGTGCCTCTGAGGGGAGTAACACGGAGATATGCTTTGTCTCCAGCTGCATAGACCATGTCCCTGTGTTTGCTGTCATAGTAGCTTTTCTGACGAGACTGAGCAATCTTCAGATTGTCACGAATGATGCGAACTTTCTCTTCGGCCTCCTTAACAATGTCAGGGCCTAAGAGTGAACGTTCACCAGCTCCAGACCAGTTGATTGGACTCCTGCATCTACGACCATAGAGAGCCTCAAATGGTGCCATGCCTAGACTTGCCTGGAAGCTGTTGTTGTATTAGAATTCAGCATATGGAAGACATTCCTCCCATTTCATGCCAAAAGAGAGACCACATGCTCTGAGCATATCCTCGAGAATCTGATTGACTCTTTCAACTTTCCCTTGAGACTGAGGATGATAGGCTGTGCTGAACAGAAGCTTGGTGCCCAAGGCTTCTTGAAAGCTTTTCCAGAAATGAGAAGTGAAGATGCTTCCACGGTCTGAGCTTATTTCTAGCGGAACACCATGAAGAGTGACGAAGATATGGATTCTGGACCCTGCGGGTAAGGACACCCCATCTCAGGCCCAAGGTTGAGGTCCAAGAAGAGAAGCCCTTGGAGTATTTCCAGAAGGCCCACAAGAAGCCCGTCCGCACTACCTTGCGGGTTAAGTTAGAAAACATGTAACCGACCTAAGGTTAGAATTGGAGTCCTCTCCGGGTAGGGTTTAAGACCTGGCCACCTATATAAGGCCAGGAGAGCCACCAGTAGAGGACCAAGAAACAACACACCATCGAAACCTTGAATTCGAGGTCCTACTCTCAATTCGAGTACCACCATTGTAACCGATCTTCTCATCAATACAGATCGACAAGAGGCAGGAGTAAGGGTTTTACCTCTACGAGGGACCCGGACCTGGGTAAATCTCGCCCCCTGTCTAGCCGACGATTCCACCAGCGCTCATGGGTTCTCCTAATCGAAACCCGATAGGTTCACCGAAGGGATTTGTAGAGTCAGAGATTTGACAATTGGCGTCGTCTGTGGGAATGGCGGGCGCTGGATCACCGGCATCTTCGGCTTCATCGACAACCAACTCCCGTTGGAAACCATCGACTACGGCTCCGAACAATCCTATACGGATCGGATCTGTCGTGGTCACACCTCACTCGCCAGAATCACGCCCGGTATTCGAGGATCTGGAGAAAAGCGTCACCTTGACGTTCGGGAGTCTGAAATTCGTGACCAACAGGGACGGAATCCTCCACTTCTCCGACGAATCCGAAACTGAATCTGGAGCTGTCGACTCGCGCCGTCACCTGGAGAAAAGCGGCGAATCCATCCGCTTCAACACCAACGACTACCATACCCTCTCGACGGAGGAACCCTCAAGAGTTCAAAGGGCTTTCCGATCTGCGCCTAGGACACACGAGCCTCGACTGGCCCAAGTCTGCATGGCAGGATCAGAACCTACCCCAGAAACGGAGCACAGCGCGACAGAGCGCAACATAATCGGCGTCTCGCGGGAAGCTTGGGATCGAGCCAAGGAAGCTATGCGAACGAGCAAACCACCCGCAGCCGGAGCCTCACACGAAGACATGGTTGCCTACCACTATCACCTAGTGAGAGCAGCCTCAACCATCAAAGACGCTCGAGCAGATCTGGCCCGTCGCAGAAGAGCGGCGGATGAATCAAGTCAAAGACGAGCTGGGCTGTCCCTAACACCTTCGGTCGGAACCCGACCCACGAGGAAGGGACATGCATCTACATCCAGGAACGTTGAGTCCCTGGCCGGAACTAGTAGATCGGTCGCTCCCTCTCTCATGCGAGTCGACGACGACGGTTACGTCTACCCGCAAACTCCTGCTGCCGCAGTTCTAGCCTCAGCAACTTACATGCAGATGCATCAGCCGACGGAAAGTGACCCTCGGGCGGAGCAGTATAAACAAGTGCGCAAGGGACTGGGACTGGCGGCCGCAAGGCTCGCCTCCTACGACCGCAAGAAAGCCGCGGAACAGCTGGAAAGGGAGCAACGGGAGAAAGAAAAGGAGAAAGAAAGAGAAACGCCACGTAGGCATAGAAGCTCTTCGCCAAGGAAGGACAAGTCACCGCGCCCCGGTCGAGGAAAAGAAGCGAGACGCCGCGGCGACAGCCGAAGCAGCAGTGAAGACAGCCCGAGAGACAAAAGCTCGCGGCATCACAGCAGCCGCTCGCGAAAGCGAAGCAAGGAACCAAGGAAGGATGCTGACCGCGACTGGCCAGAATACGACGCGCGATCAGATCTCGCTCAGAAAAGGGTGGATAAGGCAAGGGCTTCGCGATACCGCGAGCGCTCTTCGTCCGGCTCCTCGGATGACGAAACCTGCGGCGCTCTCTGCTTTGCCCGCAGTATCCGTGAGGCACCTCTACCCAAAAGATTCAAGCTCAGCACGGAAGTGACGAAGTATGACGGCTCACTCGAGCCCTCTCAATGGCTAAGCGATTACCTCACGGCAGTAAAATGCCAACGTGGGAACAAGAACACGGCTATGCAATACCTCAATTTGCATCTCACCGGCGCGGCCCGCAGTTGGCTGGAAAGAAGACCAAAATCTTGCTACGCATCGTGGGATGACTTGCACCGCGATTTTTGCAAAAATTTCCAGTCGACTTACAAGAGGCCAGCCACCATTGAAGAACTGCGAGCATGCAAGCAGAAAAGTGGCGAATCCACCCGCGAGTACATCCAGCGATGGACCACGCTCAGGAATACCGCAGGAACTATCTCGGAAGAAGTAGCAATTGAAGCCTTCGCAAAAGGCGCCCGAAGAACGACTTTCAGAGAAGAACTGGGTAGAGCCGCACCCAAAACTATTGGGGAGCTGATGAACATAGCCGAAAAATGGTCTAACGGAGAAGATGCAGTGCGCAATGAGAGAGCCTCATCACCCGCACACGACGAAGATCGCCACGGCCGAAGAAAAAGGAGGAAATATTACGATCACGAAGATCGAGAAGAGATGGTGGCGGCAGAATTCACACGAAGCCGCGACTCCGGTCGCTGTGGAAATCGCGAGTGGAAACCAAAGGCTGAAGAAAAATCCCCCGAGGAGGACCTTGATGCATACTGCTCGCTACATCTATTTACAGATAAGCGCACGGGCAAAACTAAGGCAACGCACCTTCTCAAGGATTGCCGCAAGTTTCACGACATCTCGGACGCCCTCGCAAGGAAAAGATCCGCAACCAGTCAAAATTACCCGCCGCTTCCAAGGGCGGGACATCAAGGATTCCAGCCGCCACAACCCCTGCCTCCACCACCAAATCCAAACATGGCATTGGCTGCACTGCCAGCGCCACCTGCACAAAACCCCGGGGCCAATGCGTACCCGAATCCAGCAGGGCAACTCGCGATGATCCAGAAGGTATGTGATGGAGGGATAATAACCCGGTAGGCCAACTCCAAGGCATAATCCGGCCCAAAGGACTCTGTGCAGGATCCGGCTAAGGATAAAGAAACTTCCGGAAGGCCCAAGTTTGTAGGCCTAGTAACCCGGATTGTGGGTTACGGTAAAGGAAGGTTAGGGTTTGTATGCCGTGTCCGGGTAGGATCCAGGGTGTGTCTTGGAGGACAAGCCGGGGGGTACGGGTGCTTTATAAACCGACCCCTAGGTCTAGTTGAGAGATCCAAGAACCTTAGTAGTACCGCTTGATATCGAGCATCCAGTGTATACAAGAGATCGAGTTAATATATTGAGATCGGAGACTCGGCGACTTGATTGCCGGCTACCAGATCGAGTTCCACCATGTTTTCCTCTGAGCTAAACCCTCTCCCAAACGCCTGTGTCGTCTTGCCCCAAGATCAGTTACCCCCGGTAACGTCTGCCGTGATAATCCCACGACAGTTGGCACCCACCGTGGGGCCTGCGTCCAAAGGCATTTACATCACGGGAGAAGCTCGGAAGAGCATAGAGAATCTTGTCGTCGGCGAGATCTACATCGACCACAAAGGAGAGAAGACGGTGGACGATTCCGGCTGGGGGCCAGAGTCGGATCACCTTGAATCCGGATCCGTCGTCACAATCGGCCGGATCAGCGTCTTCATCGGTATGGTATGTACTTCTGGTTCGATCCCTGACAATTTTGGATCTGATTCTGTGCCAGGGGAGGCCGCATATATCCCATCAGATGAAGAAGAATCAGTTGGAACGACATATCCAACAGAAGAACCCATCACGAAGTGGGAACAGCCGGAGGAGCCGGCATGGACCCCGCGTGACCGGGTTGAAAGAGAGGATGATACCGAGTCCATCCTGGATCTGCTGGAAAACCGGTATGAGGAGAATAACAGCGAAGGGGAACAGCATGAATTCGCGCCAAGCGTCATACGCCGAGTCGCGGTTTACACGGCTCCCGCAACCAATCTCAACCAAGAGACCGTAACCGCGGCCGCGGCCGGGTCAGCACAAGTATTAACCCGGCAGCAGGGGCCGGCTAACGGAAACACGGTCTTGGCCCAGATTGACGGAGAGTCGGCATCGGTCACCAGTCAAGCACCAGAGAACGAGCTACACGCGAACACGTTCGGATTCCTAGCAAACCGGACGCCAGGAGCGGGTCCTTCCAATCCGCAACACCCGGCCTTGTTCGATAACAATCTGATCCTAGATCCGACAGTTCTCGCCACAGTTATTACTCCAGAAAACGCGGCGGAACGTGTTAGGGATTTGGACGTAGCCCGTCGTACATTGGAGCAGCAGAGGAGGCAAGTAGAAGCAGAAAGGCAAGGGATGGCCACACGGCAACATGAGCTGGATGCACTGGAAACTCGGCTCCGAGAGGAAACGACTAGAATACATCAAAGGCATCAAACTAGATTACCAGCATTGGGAGGAGTCATAAACCCGGCCGCGCTATTTATCACGCCTCAGGATCAGCCGATTCCAGCGTCCTCGACTCCCACGATGTTTCTTTTCCCTGAAAGAACTATGTGGCGCCTTGGCTCATCGTCTGATGTATTCGTTTCCTTATCTTTTGTTTTCCTCGGTCTGCTAGACATGTCCTTCACATAGAAAACCTGAGCCACATCATTGGCTAGGACGAATTGATCATTGCCGTACCCAAGATTCTTCTGATCCACTGTTGTCATTCCGTACTTCGGGTCTACCTTCACGCCTGACAGGTTGAACCATTTGCACCAGAACAAAGGGACCTTAAAGGAAGGTCCATAGTCAAGTTCCCATATCTGCTCTATGTAACCATAGTATGTGACCCTTTGCCCGTTGTCGTCTTTTGCATCAAACCGGACGCCACTGTTTTGGTTGGTGCTCTTTTTATCTTGTTCTGCCGTGTAAAATATGTTACCATTTATCTCGTACCCTTTAAAGGTCAATACAGTCGAAGATGGTTGCTTGGCCAACAAGTATAGCTCATCTTCAACAATGTTGTCATTAATCAGACGTCTTTGCAACCAACCTCCGAAAGTCTTCGCGTGTTCTTTAGCAATGAAATCTTCAGGTTGCTCCGGATATTCCGAGCGTAAAATATCCGTGTGTTCCTGGATATATGGAGCCGCCAAGCTGGAATTAACTAGAACTGTGTAGTGTGCTTGAATGAAAGATTGCTCGTCCATACATGTTGTTGATTTCTTTCCTAGCGTGCCTTTTCCACGCAGTCTCCCCTCATGGCGCGACTGAGGAACCCCGATCGGGTTCAGGTCAGGAATAAAGTCAACACAAAACTCAATGACCTCCTCTGTTCCATAGCCCTTGACCATGCTTCCTTCTGGTCTAGCACGGTTTCTAACATAATTCTTCAAGACTCCCATGAACCTCTCAAAGGGGAACATATTGTGTAAGAATACAGGACCGAGAACGGAAATCTCTTGGACTAGGTGAACTATGAGGTGCGTCATAATATTGAAAAAGGTTGGTGGGAACACCAACTCGAAGCTGACAAGACATTGGACCACGTCCTTCTGTAAACTTGGTAGAGTTGCTGGATCGATTGCCTTCTGAGAAATTGCGTTGAGGAATGCACATAGCTTCACAATGGGTACTCGCACGTTTTCTGGCAGAAGCCCCCTCAATGCAATCGGAAGTAACTGGGTCATGATCACGTGGCAGTCATGAGATTTAAGGTTTTGGAACTTTTTCTCTTCCAGGTTTAGTATTCCTTTTATGTTCGACGAGTATCCAGACGGGACCTTGATAGTACTCAGGACTTGGAAAAAGATCTCCTTCTCTTCCTTGGTAAGAGCGTAGCTGGCAGGACCTTTGAAATTCTCTGGATTCATCAGGTCGTCTCGTTCGTGCATACGTTGGTGGTGCAGCCGTGCTTTTGGTGTATCTCTCGACTTCTTCCCATGCACGCCCAATAAGTTTAGCAGGTTCACGCAAATATTTTTCGTCACGTGCATCACGTCGATCGCAGAGCGAACCTCTAGGAATTTCCAATAGGGTAGTTCCCAGAATATAGATTTCTTCTTCCACATGGCTACGTGGTTGTCGGCGTCATTTGGAACAGATTGTGCGCCAGGACCCTTTCCAAAGATTACTTTTATATCTTTGACCATGTCATATATATCAGTACCTTTAGGGAGGGTTGGCTTCCTCCGTGTATCTGCCTCGCCTTTGAAATGCTTTCCTTTCTTTCTTACGGGATGCCTGTCTGGAAGAAATCGACGATGCCCCGGGTACACATTCTTGCCTATATGTATACTTTCTGTCTCGCCTAAACAGTGTGTGCATGCGTTGTATCCCTTGTTTGACTGTCCTGAGATGTTACTAAGAGCGGGCCAATCATTGATGGTAACAAACAGCAACCCTCGTAGGTCAAATTCCTCTTGTTTGTACTCGTCCCACACACGTACACCTTCGTCAGCCCACAACTCTAAAAGTTCATCAACCAGTGGCCTCAGGTACACATCAATGTTGTTGCCGGGTTGCGACGGGCCTGGGATAAGCACTGGCATCATAATGAACTTACGCTTCATGCATAACCAAGGAGGAAGGTTATAGATACATAGAGTCACGGGCCAGGTGCTATGACTGCTACTCTGCTCCCCAAATGGATTCAGGCCATCTGTACTCAGACCAAACCTTAAGTTTCTTGCGTCATGTGCAAAGTCCTCGTACTTATCGTCGATGTTTCTCCACTGCGACCCATCAGCGGGGTGTCTCAGCATATCGTCTTCCTTACGGTCTTCTTTGTGCCATCGCAACAACTTGGCATGCTCTTTGTTTCGGAACAAACGTTTCAACCGTGGTATTATAGGAGCATGCCACATCACCTTGGCAGGAACCCTCTTCCTGGGGCGATCGTCGCCCTCAACATCACCAGGGTCATCTCGCCTGATCTTATACCGAAATGCACCGCATACCGAGCAGGCATTTAAATTCTCGTGCTGGCCGCGGTAGAGGATGCAGTCATTGATGCATGCATGTATCTTATGCACTTCCAATCCTAGAGGGCAGACAACCTTCTTTGCTTCGTATGTACTGCAGGGCAGCACGTTATTTCTTGGAAGCATCTTCTTCATTATTTTCAGCAGGTTTTCAAATCCCTTGTCAGATAATCCATCAAAGACGCTCGAGCAGATCTGGCCCGTCGCAGAAGAGCGGCGGATGAATCAAGTCAAAGACGATCTGGGCTGTCCCTAACACCTTCGGTCGGAACCCGACCCACGAGGAAGGGACATGCATCTACATCCAGGAACGTTGAGTCCCTGGCCGGAACCAGTAGATCGGTCGCTCCCTCTCTCATGCGAGTCGACGACGACGGTTACGCCTACCCGCAAACTCCTGCTGCCGCAGTTCTAGCCTCAGCAACTTACATGCAGATGCATCAGCCGACGGAAAGTGACCCTCGGGCGGAGCAGTATAAACAAGTGCGCAAGGGACTGGGACTGGCGGCCGCAAGGCTCGCCTCCTACGACCGCAAGAAAGCCGCGGAACAGCTGGAAAGGGAGCAACGGGAGAAAGAGAAGGAGAAAGAAAGAGAAACGCCACGCAGGCATAGAAGCTCTTCGCCAAGGAAGGACAAGTCACCGCGCCCCGGTCGAGGAAAAGAAGAGAGACGCCACGGCGACAGCCGAAGCAGCAGTGAAGACAGCCCGAGAGACAAAAGCTCGCGGCATCACAGCAGCCGCTCGCGAAAGCGAAGCAAGGAACCAAGGAAGGATGCTGACCGCGACTGGCCAGAATACGACGCGCGATCAGATCTCGCTCAGAAAAGGGTGGATAAGGCAAGGGCTTCGCGATACCGCGAGCGCTCTTCGTCCGGCTCCTCGGATGACGAAACCTGCGGCGCTCTCTGCTTTGCCCGCAGTATCCGTGAGGCACCTCTACCCAAAAGATTCAAGCTCAGCACGGAAGTGACGAAGTATGACGGCTCACTCGAGCCCTCTCAATGGCTAAGCGATTACCTCACGGCAGTAAAATGCCAACGTGGGAACAAGAACACGGATATGCAATACCTCAATTTGCATCTCACCGGCGCGGCCCGCAGTTGGCTGGAAAGAAGACCAAAATCTTGCTACGCATCGTGGGATGACTTGCACCGCGATTTTTGCAAAAATTTCCAGTCGACTTACAAGAGGCCAGCCACCATTGAAGAACTGCGAGCATGCAAGCAGAAAAGTGGCGAATCCACCCGCGAGTACATCCAGCGATGGACCACGCTCAGGAATACCGCAGGAACTATCTCGGAAGAAGTAGCAATTGAAGCCTTCGCAAAAGGCGCCCAAAGAACGACTTTCAGAGAAGAACTGGGTAGAGCCGCACCCAAAACTATTGGGGAGCTGATGAACATAGCCGAAAAATGGGCTAACGGAGAAGATGCAGTGCGCAATGAGAGAGCCTCATCACCCGCACACGACGAAGATCGCCACGGACGAAGAAAAAGGAGGAAATATTACGATCACGAAGATCGAGAAGAGATGGTGGCGGCAGAATTCACACGAAGCCGCGACTCCGGTCGCTGTGGAAATCGCGAGTGGAAACCAAAGGCTGAAGAAAAATCCCCCGAGGAGGACCTTGATGCATACTGCTCGCTACATCTATTTACAGATAAGCGCACGGGCAAAACTAAGGCAACGCACCTTCTCAAGGATTGCCGCAAGTTTCACGACATCTCGGACGCCCTCGCAAGGAAAAGATCCGCAACCAGTCAAAATTACCCGCCGCTTCCAGGGGCGGGACATCAAGGATTCCAGCCGCCACAACCCCTGCCTCCACCACCAAATCCAAACATGGCATTGGCTGCACTGCCAGCGCCACCTGCACAAAACCCCGGGGCCAATGCGTACCCGAATCCAGCAGGGCAACTCGCGATGATCCAGAAGGTATGTGATGGAGGGATAATAACCCGGTAGGCCAACTCCAAGGCATAATCCGGCCCAAAGGACTCTGTGCAGGATCCGGCTAAGGATAAAGAAACTTCCGGAAGGCCCAAGTTTGTAGGCCTAGTAACTCGGATTGTGGGTTACGGTAAAGGAAGGTTAGGGTTTGTATGCCGTGTCCGGGTAGGATCCAGGGTGTGTCTTGGAGGACAAGCCGGGGGGTACGGGTGCTTTATAAACCGACCCCTAGGTCTAGTTGAGAGATCCAAGAACCTTAGTAGTACCGCTTGATATCGAGCATCCAGTGTATACAAGAGATCGAGTTAATATATTGAGATCGGAGACTCGGCGACTTGATTGCCGGCTACCAGATCGAGTTCCACCATGTTTTCCTCTGAGCTAAACCCTCTCCCAAACGCCTGTGTCGTCTTGCCCCAAGATCAGTTACCCCCGGTAACGTCTGCCGTGATAATCCCACGACAGTTGGCACCCACCGTGGGGCCTGCGTCCAAAGGCGTTTACATCACGGGAGAAGCTCGGAAGAGCATAGAGAATCTTGTCGTCGGCGAGATCTACATCGACCACAAAGGAGAGAAGACGGTGGACGATTCCGGCTGGGGGCCAGAGTCGGATCACCTTGAATCCGGATCCGTCGTGACAATCGGCCGGATCAGCGTCTTCATCGGTATGGTATGTACTTCTGGTTCGATCCCTGACAATTTTGGATCTGATTCTGTGCCAGGGGAGGCCGCCTATATCCCATCAGATGAAGAAGAATCAGTTGGAACGACATATCCAACAGAAGAACCCATCACGAAGTGGGAACAGCCGGAGGAGCCGGCATGGACCCCGCGTGACCGGGTTGAAAGAGAGGATGATACCGAGTCCATCCTGGATCTGCTGGAAAACCGGTATGAGGAGAATAACAGCGAAGGGGAACAACATGAATTCGCGCCAAGCGTCATACGCCGAGTCGCGGTTTACACGGCTCCCGCAACCAATCTCAACCAAGAGACCGTAACCGCGGCCGCGGCCGGGTCAGCACAAGTATTAACCCGGCAGCAGGGGCCGGCTAACGGAAACACGGTCTTGGCCCAGATTGACGGAGAGTCAGCATCGGTCACCAGTCAAGCACCAGAGAACGAGCTACACGCGAACACGTTCGGATTCCTAGCAAACCGGACGCCAGGAGCGGGTCCTTCCAATCCGCAACACCCGGCCTTGTTCGATAACAATCTGATCCTAGATCCGACAGTTCTCGCCACAGTTATTACTCCAGAAAATGCGGCGGAACGTGTTAGGGATTTGGACGTAGCCCGTCGTACATTGGAGCAGCAGAGGAGGCAAGTAGAAGCAGAAAGGCAAGGGATGGCCACACGGCAACATGAGCTGGATGCACTGGAAACTGGGCTCCGAGAGGAAACGACTAGAATACATCAAAGGCATCAAACTAGATTACCAGCATTGGGAGGAGTCATAAACCCGGCCGCGCTATTTATCACGCCTCAGGATCAGCCGATTCCAGCGGCAAATCCAGGGACTGCCCCTCAGCCGACAACCGGAAGAGTACAACCAGCAGATGTGCAGGCCGGATTACCTGCACCACAGACTGGAGTCACTGCCGGCAACGTTGTACCACCACCACCATCGCGTTTTCGCACACCAACGGGTCATTACTACAATCCCATGGACAACGTGTATGCGGCCACGCTTGCACTAAATCAAATCCCCGTGAGAGTCACCCCACGCAGAGGAGACCCGGCGGGCGATAGATATGATGCGCACCGCGGTGGCGCAACAGGTTAATTACCCGGATCACAGAAGTGGAATGCATGGGACGCCATACGTCAGCCAACAACAAGGTAACGCTGGAAACATCCAAACAAGTTTGGCACGGCGGAGGGAAGAGCAGCAGAAAATGCCGCCTCCTCCACACATTCAGGCAGTACCAGCAGCATCAGCAGCTCAGGCCATCGTGGATAGCTCCAGAGCCAGGAGAGCTGTGGCCGGGTCTGCGGCACATGGGCCACCAGCGGCACCGCATCCAGCCGTACCCCCTGCAGGATCACACGTTTCCCGGGTAAGACCAGCTTCAACCATTCTTGCAGGGCCTAAGTGTCTTTCGGACAGCATCAGAGCTGAACCTTACCCGGAAAAGTTCAAAGAACCGGGTAAAGTGGTGAATTATGAGCCGACTATGGATCCAGAAACATGGTTGAGCAGCTATGAGATGGCCATGTCGATTCACAATGCGTCCGAGAATCTTCAAGCCAAATTCATGTATCTAATGATGTCAGAGGGAGCAGCAAAGTTATGGTTCGCCAATCTACCGGAAGGATCTATTAAGTCATGGGAGGAATTGAAAACTGCGTTTATCAAGCACTTTCACGGGACGTGCAGAAAGTTATTCACTATTGATGACTTAGAGCGATGTGTTCAGAAGAAGGGAGAATCGGCGCGCAGCTGGGTGCGTCGGGTTATGGAAATTCTTCATTCATCTACGGATATTCAGCCCAAGGATGCGCTGCAAGCTATGGCAAAGACCTGCAAGTACACACCCTTAGTACAAAAGTTAACTCGCATGAAAAATGCTTCGGAGGTTACAATGGGCGAATTGATGGATGCATGCAACAAACACGCTGCAACGGATACTACAGAGGAGGAAGTCGATGACAAAAAGGCAAAAGCAAACACGAGTAATAGTGGAAGAACCGGCAATGGATCAGCACCGGGTAATAACGGAAATAGCCAGAACAAGCGCCCGTTTGAAGGAGGCTCCGAGTTTGTCGCTAACACAGAAGCCGGGTCTTCGAGACCCAGGGCAGAAGGAAATTTCAATGCTGGGAATCACAATGGAGGAAACTATCAAGGACCACCAAGGCCGAGTAATAATTGGGACATATTCAGAATGGCATGCCCGAAGCACAGCAGGAACGGCAGGCCAACTAACCACTCCTTGGAGCAGTGCGCCGACTTACAAAGATGGAAAAATGAGGAAGTGAACAGAGCTATGCGAGGTGCAGGACGGGGAGGAGGACCGGGTCCAGGGGGAAACCCGGGCAACGGCCCACCCCCAGCCGGTAACCCGGCGGCTAGAAATCAAGGTAATAACCAAGGGGGAGCAGGAGGTTTCCAGGCTAACCCCAAACAATTGGGTCAATATCATGTGCATACCACATGACGTTCTAACAAGGACAAAAAGATACTGAAGCAAGCGGTCAACTCAGTTTCGTCGGCTGTCCCGAGATACCTGAGATGGTCAGAACAGGATGTAACATGGAGCAGAAGGGATCACCCAGAAAGAGTAGAACACCCGGGAGTCTTGGCATTAGTAGTCGCACCGTAGGTCAATGGGTATGAGCTGAAAAAGGTTTTGATGGATGGTGGAAGTAGCATCAATATACTGTATTGGGAAACCTTCCTACGCATGGGCCTCAAGGAGTCTCAGCTACAAAAAAGCTCAACAATTTTTCATGGGATAGTGCCGGGTCATTCAGCGTGCCCCGAGGGAAAAATCGCATTGGAGGTAGCTTTTGGGGAGTCAAAGGATAACTATCGAGTTGAGTGGCTCACCTTTGAGGTGGTCAAATTGCGCAGTCCTTATCACGCGTTATTCGGAAGGCCGGCTTATGCCAAATTCATGGCTAGGCCGTGTTACGTGTATCTACAGCTAAAAATCCCGGGTCCCAAGAAGACCATTACCATACATGGAAATCGAGACATAGCAGCTGAATGCGATAAAGGAGACGCAGCAATGGCCGAGCAAGCCTGTAGAAAAGAAGAACTCAAGCACTACCGGTCTCAAGCAGACCCGGAGGACAGAACCACATCAAAAAGGCCGAGTACTGAAGGCGAAAGAGCAAAGTCCAAGGTGGCACAAGATACTAAAATGGTGGGTTTCATCGAGGATGACTCCCCCAAACAATCCGCTATAAGAGAAGAAACTGCACGGCCGCTCACAACCAGCCACGTTATGGAAACACCTCACCCGGGTTGGCTAGTAAACCCGGTACTCATCATGAAAAAGTCCAACATGTGGAGAATGTGTATCGGTCATGTCAGCCCGGGACCGGTGCCCAAGAAGAACTAAACAATGTAACGGGCAGCAGGTTTCAGACGCGCTCTTTTCCTACCCAGGGTACCTAAGGGGACTGGAAGGTTTTTAATGAGGCGGCCTGCTGATCCAAACTTTCTCGCATCAATAAAGAGATGGTTATCAAGTCCTATCTTGTTACAGCCTTTACTCCGATTACAAGTAAGTAGTATCCATGTGACATCAATACTCGGGGGCTGGTTGCTCAAGTAGCGCAGCCACAAACCCAAAGACCCGGCCTTGATGCCTATGAGTTATAAGGGCCGATTATTCGCAAACGAGTACGGCTGCAATCTTATAACTGGACAAAGGAGCCAAATTTTCTTGACTTTTCTTACTTAAGCTCGATGTGACTCGCACTAAAGTGGCATGATTTGCTCGCTTACGATTACAATCAGCCATGAAGCCCAATGGGACTTGTCTGACCCTGTTTTCGTATAGATGTAACAACATGGTATCCACGCGAAAGCCGGCTTACAGTACAAGATAGTCAAAAGGGTCATCTAAACCACAAGTTATGCAGAGTACAAGGCTAATAGCTGGAAACTCAACGTTTATCAAGCATAACTTCATTATCTATATGAAACAATTCCGGGTTTCGGCTTAGCGACAACAAGTTTGTTCTCTTCGAAAAAACCACACACCACAGACTCGGAAATTCGGGCCTTGGGGACTGTGGGTTTCGAAACAGAATCAAGTTGTTTCGTCGCTAAGAACGAAAGACCCCAACGTCCGAGTCATGGGGACTTGGGGACTTAAAGAAAAGTCCACCTGTCAAAACCCACGATACTCGGAAATAAAGAAGGAAATAAAAAGAAAGTCGGATATCAAGAATAAGTCCAAAAATAGACAAGTATCAAGTTCATCAAAAGGCCTAGAAAGGCACGAGGTGTATCACAGAATTAAAGTGCGTTACAAGTTGCGACACTAGTATCAAGGGTGCACAGGCGCACCGTCAAAAGAATACTTGTTTTGAGTAAAAACATCAAATGATTGAAGTATTTTTATGGCATTTTGCTCATTCGGCTTCCTGAGTAGAGTCCACATCTTTGCCCTTACCCTCCGGGTCTTGCTCCTGGACTTGCTTTTTTCCGGCATCATCACCCGGATTCCTTGCGGCAGGACGGACTGGTGGAGGAACAGCTGGTGTAGAGGTGGCTGGCCCTGATAACTCGGCCTCTCTCTTCGCAGTTGCTTCCCTCTTCCTAGCCGAATCAGCAGCCCATTTCTCCAAAATATCAAAAGGCGGGGGTGCTTCCTCTGTAACAATTTTGCCTTCAGCGTCGTATGAACTCATAATCGTGTTCAGATCCATACTATCGGCCAAAGTGGTGGCCGAATGACGCACTGCAGACTGTACGGCCTTGAAGTCCTTGGGTGTAAACTTGGAGCCATCCGCTTTAAATTCTGGAAATTCGGATATTATCTTTGCCGGGTCAAGCTTTGGAAAGTAAGCCTTAGCCAGGGTAAAGGCCCGGGTCATACCAATCCGGCATGCCGAGCGTTTCCATATTTCAATCCAGCCAGGCACGGTGGAGCAGGCTTTGATGAGATTTTCTTCACCCGAGTATACTTCAGTAGGCCACTTCACGGCGTCCAATATAAATTTCGTGCCGGCAAAGAACGTCCGGAGCACAGTCTTTAAAGTTTTAGCCTTTGCAAGGGCATCCTCCTCTGGGGCCGCAAGGTTGGCACCTGCAGTTGAAGCAAAGGAAGGACGTATTAGTGATCCCGAGTATCATACAATAAAGTAAAGGCACGAAGACAGTCGGCAGCAAAAACTTACTAAGCAAGATCTGATAGGTATCGGTGACCTGGTCCGATAGTTTCTTCAGTGCGGTTTGAGCAGTATTGCACTTCTTCTGGTATTTAGAAACATCCTTCTTCAAGTTTTCCACGTCATCCTCGAGGGTTTCTCTCCGCTTTACCTCGGCAAGAAGAAGTTGTTCGGTCTTGAGCAAAATTTCATCAGACCGGGTAATCTGCGCCTGTAAGTAGCAAGGAGCACAAGTATCAGTCGGATATTATGGCAAGCTGAGTATTGCGTAAAGTACCAAGCACAACTTCAGCAAGTCATGCTCGGAACTTGGGGACTAGGCATGCACTACGAGATATCAAGTATTATTACCTGGTGCTCTGCGGCCATGCGCTCCAGAATATTGCTCTCTGAAGTCTTCATAGTGAGGAGAGTGTCCATCAGTTGATCAAAAGTGTCATTACCCGTATCAGAGGACCCGGGGCCTTGGAAATTCCGAGAAGGAGTTTTCTTCTTAGTGGGAGGCGGCACCCGGGTCATTCGAATGTCGGAATCCGATGCTCCTTCTCCTGCACCCAAGGTTGCAGCTCTTTTCTTCTTGCTTGTGTGGGAGGCGATCGGATACTCGGCTTCTTGTGTGCCCGGGTTTATTGGTGACGCTTGTTCTTCGCCGCTAGACTCGGCTGTTGTTTTATCAGCTGGGTTTCCCTTACCCGGGTTATCGGTTGCCATATCCTCTTGGTCACTAATAACGACAGTGGCCCTATGGATAGTGAGAGTGAGTAGTCAGTGTGCAATCAGGAAAGGGTGATGAAAATGGGATAGAACGTCAGAAAAGGAACTTTACCCGGGATTCACCGCAAAGTCTGAAGGGAATTCGTTGCTAGACCCGGGCGAATCTGAAAAATATCAAGTGAGATTTTGTAAGAGAATGGTTCGGAAAGATTGTTTCCTCCGACAAAGGATAAGGTAAATACCGGTGCGCCGAGCCGGAGACGACGGAGTACCCGGGTTAAGAGCGTCATCACCCGGGTAATTCCGAGTCGCTCTGCGCTTGGTCATAGGCGACTCCTTCAAATACGGCCAGTGGAATAATGCCAAGTTAGCTCATGTATATCACCAAAGGAATACGAATTGAATACAAGGAGGCGATATGAAACCTTGAAGACGACCCCTCGGGGTTTTCTCTTAGATCCGACTTTAATTGTCGGCTCCACTTCGTCTTCATCACTGGCGGATTCCACTTTGCCGTCAGTTTCTTCTTCCTCGTCATCCTCCTCTTGTTCTGGATATCATCAAAGTTAGTTAGAAAATGAAGGAGTTGCGACGAACTTAAAGGAACCAAGTAAAATCCGGAGAGCACCTTCGTCCGAGTTAACGGCCTCTTCTTGCTCCTCTGGACTCTCGGAGCTAGGAGAAGTGTTGATCTTCCAAAAATCATCATCAGCCTGAAATAAAAGTATCAGTACAAGGGTTGTCAACTGTATCAAGTGGAAAGAGCAAGGGTAAAGACGTCAAAATTGGATCTTCACCTTGGGGGTTGGGTTCTCGAGTGTGAAGGGCTCTAATCCGGCTATGTTCCGGATTACCTCAAGTTTTTCTGTCAGAAAACTCTTGATAGTTTTATGGGTGTCACCAGCCGCGAAGCTGTTGTCAGAGTACCGGAGCGGGTCCATGGTTTGCCCCGAATACTCGCACATTAACTTTGTGCGGATGGAATTGGGTTGAATCCGGAAATCGACCCAAGTTTTCACCAGGTTGAGCCCGATGAGACCTTGGGCCGCGAGAGTGGTGATTTTGGCTAGCAGAGGTTGAATTGCCTCCCTGTCCGAGTCAGGGGCAAAGGCATTAAATTTCTCAGAGATGTCAAGAAGGCCCTCTGAGTAACCCGGCAGTTTCTTTTGGCCGGGTGGGGAAGTGTCTTGGCAGTAAAAGTACGAGAGCTGCGAGTGCTTGACGTGGGAGTTAAGGGTAAGAGGTGGCATCAGAGAATTCTTGCGGCGCTGGATAGAAACCCCGCCGCAAGCGAGAAGTGCCCCGTCACCGCTTTCGCGGCACGGTTTGCACTGGAAAAGCTCAACGAAAAGAGCCAGACTTGGCGGAGTGCACAAGTATGACTCGGAAAGGACGATAAAGTGGGAGATATTTAACACAGAATTAGGACCTATGTTAAATACACGAAGGCCATAGTGGCTCAGGACGTCGCGGAAGAAGGGGTGACCCGGAGGACGAAAGCCCCGAGTCACGTGCTCTACAAAGCATATTACCTCATCCTTTGCCGGTGTAGGCCGAGTCTCCTTACCCGGCACCCTCCACTGGATATCCTCTTGAGGGGGAAGAATTCCTAGCTCGACCAGTTCTTCTAACTTGGCCTTGGTGACCGTAGATCGCGCCCAGTTGGCGGATATGGAGTTGGTGGTCTTGTCCTTGGTCGGTGTTTTTCCCTGCTTCTTGGGAGCCATGTGGTTGACCTGCAAAGCACGAGGTAGAAGGATACAAGGAATAAGACACGGAAACTGTGAGCTGGCCGAGTATCGGTGGGTGATATCGAGACATGGAAATTGCATACTATCCGGGTGTCAATCTGCAGAGTGAGGTTCGAATTATCCGGGTATCGAGCATCGTAATAAAAGTTATGGAGGTCTATGCATTGAAAGAGCTTTTGAGGACGATGAATGGTTGCACAGGCACTTATTGCGAATAAAAAGAACCGGAAAGGGGAGGATTTTCCGGGTGACAGAGATAAGGGCGGAAACTCTGAGTGGCCCGAGCCCAGATTGGAGACTCCGTTTTTAGATTTGCGGTAAAATTAACAAATGTGGGCGGTAGGAAAACGCAATAAAGTCTATATCCCATGTATTGGATGAGCTAGAATGAATACAAGCGATCTAATTCGGCATGACCGGGAAAATGACCGGCGGGTTGACCTAGATCTAATTTGAAGAAAATCAAGAAATTGCGGAGGCTAATTAATGGGTATGGGAATCTTACTGGAGGAGATTGAAGTGAAGCTCGACGGAGGCAAATCGCGCAAGATTGGTGCCCCTTTGCGATTCCCGACGGGCCGGTTGGGGGTTTGGCGGCGGATCTTGGCAGCGGTGCAGAGTGAGCTGTGGTGGAACGCAGCCGCCGGCCAATAGGCTCCGGAGATGCGCGTGGGATTTCCGTGGCGGCGCTCTGTGAGATTGAGCACGGAGGAAGAAAGGAAGAGGAATGGGGGGAAGTGAGCCGTTGGGGTTGGGGTTACCCCTACGGGCATATTTATAATGGTTCATGTGGATAAGTTTGGTTCCGCGAGCGGGAGCCGGGGATTGCGGAGTAACGGCTATTTGTTTGAATTTTGCGAAATATGCTTTAAGTGTTGAACGTGATATCTGGGCAGAAATAAGAAGGAGATATTCTTCATAATATCAAGGTCAATTATCGAGTAAAGTGCAGAATCTTGACACTTTTATCAGGGCTTAGACCCGGAAAGCTAAGCCGGGTATTTGGAGAAGAGTCGGGTTACCATATGGCCACCGTGGAGTTGGGCCTAGCTACTTATCAAAGCATCTTAACCCGGCCTCCATATATTTGTGAGATTGGTATTTTTGCAGGGAATAGCAAGCACTTCAAGGAAGAATCCGTGAAGCCCAAGCTATTCTGGGGACTACTGATGGAGGGATAATAACCCGGTAGGCCAACTCCAAGGCGTAATCCGGCCCAAAGGACTCTGTGCAGGATCCGGCTAAGGATAAAGAAACTTCCGGAAGGCCCAAGTTTGTAGGCCTAGTAACCCGGATTGTGGGTTACGGTGAAGGAAGGTTAGGGTTTGTATGCCGTGTCCGGGTAGGATCCAGGGTGTGTCTTGGAGGACAAGCCGGGGGGTACGGGTGCTTTATAAACTGACCCCTAGGTCTAGTTGAGAGATCCAAGAACCTTAGTAGTACCGCTTGATATCGAGCATCCAGTGTATACAAGAGATCGAGTTAATATATTGAGATCGGAGACTCGGCGACTTGATTGCCGGCTACCAGATCGAGTTCCACCATGTTTTCCTCTGAGCTAAACCCTCTCCCAAACGCCTGTGTCGTCTTGCCCCAAGATCAGTTACCCCCGGTAACGTCTGCCGTGATAATCCCACGACAGTATGTCCATCCCGCAGAGTTCAAAAGACTAACACGAGGAAATTATGCATGGCTGTGCAGACACCGCCAACAAAAACAGAGTACTTGAAGATGGCAGACCAGCCGATAACATTCTCGATGAAGGACCACCCGCCACAAGTCTATCGACCAGGACACGCCGCCCTTGTCATCCAAGCACAAATTGGCAACTATGACTTGGTCCGCGTATTCATGGATGGGGCAGTGGCATCAACATTATCTACGCGGATACACTCCGTCGGATGAACAGGAACTTAGACGGCCTCCTGGAATCAGAAACATCCTTCCACGGGATAGTTCCAGGAAAGGCAATCCGTCCTCTCGGAACAATCAACCTAGAAGTTGTGCTGGGCACTAAGAACAACTATAGAAGAGAATTCCTCGACTTCGAAGTCGTCGATTGGCCTTCACAGTACCACGTCATTCTTGGTCGAACAGCGTTCGCCAGATTCATGGCAGTACCGCACTACGCCTACCTGAAGCTCAAATTACCTGGAGAATATGGCGTAATCACCATCGACGGGGACTTTCAGAAATCCAACAAGTGTGACATTGAATTCAATGAAATCACAAAATCGTTCGGGATGCAAGAAGAACTTCAAGAGCTGGCAAAGACCACGGATCACTCCGTGATGCCCCTCACGAAGAAAAACGTGCCTGAACTGGAGTTTAGCGCTAACAGTGACACTCGAAAGCATCAAGTGCACCCGACAGATTCTGCGAAGACAGCGATGGTCTCCACCACCCTTCCGCAAGCATAGGAAAGCACGCTCGTCGAACTCCTCCGTGAGTACTGGGAAATTTTCGCCTGGCAGCCATCAGATATGCCAGGAATACCCAGGGAGTTTTCCGAGCACTCACTCAAAGTCTTTCCAGATGCCAAACCTATCAAACAAACTACTCGACGATTTTCAGAACCCAAGCAGAAGGCGCTTGGAGAAGAAGTAAACAGATTACTAGCAGCAAAATTCATCAGGGAGATCAAGATATCCACTTGGTTAGCGAACCCGGTGCTGGTCCCCAAAAAGAACACGAACATCCTTCGGGTATGCATCGACTACACGTCGTTAAACAAGCACTGCCCCAAGGATAACTTTCCCCTCCCGCGAATCGACCAGATCGTGGACTCTACAGCAGGCTGTCAACGCCTCTCCTTCCTGGACGCCTATTCGGGATATAATCAGATCCGAATGAAACAGGAGGACGAAGAAAAGACAACATTCATCACACCACACGGTGTATACTGCTACACGACAATGCCCTTCGGGCTCAAGAACGCAGGCGCAACATACCAGCGCTGCATGCAAAAATGCCTCGCCAAACTCATTGGCAAGAACGTACAAGTGTACGTTGACGACATAGTCATCAAGACTCGAGTTGAGAGCACACTCCTCGAGGATATTAGAGAAACAATCGACGCCCTCAACGCATACAGGATCAAGCTCAATCCGACAAAATGCATCTTCGGCGTTCCAGCAGGAAAACTTCTCGGGTACCTGGTATCCGCCAGAGGCATCGAAGCCAACCCAGAGAAAATACAAGCAATCTTGACTATGAAGGAGCCAACCAATCTACGCGGAGTCCAACAGCTCGCAGGGCGACTAGCCGCCCTGAGCAGGTTCATCGCACGATTGGGAGAGCAAGCGTTACCCTTCTACAAGCTGCTGAAGAAGACGGACAAATTCGAGTGGACACCAGAAGCTAAGCAAGCATTCGCGGACTTAAAGCGATCGCTGCAAAGCAGGCGATTCCTTGCAACACCGCAAGAAAGGGAGCCACTCTACCTGTACCTAGCCGCCACAAACCAGGTCATCAGCACAGCAATCGTGGTCGAACGACCTGAGGAGGGCAAAGCATACGGAGTTCAGCGACCGATCTATTACATCAGCGAAGTGCTCTCTCCATGCAAACAACGATATCCTCGTTACCAGAAGCTCGCATATGGAGTTATTCTTACAGCCCGAAAGCTCAAGCACTACTTCCAGGAACACGCCATCACAGTGGTTAATGATGCGTCACTCGGGACAATCATGAACAACCCCGTGGCATCCGGAAGAATAGCCAAATGGAGCATCGAGTTGGGCGCTTGGGACATCACTTATACAGGACGCAACGCAGTCAAATCCCAGGTACTCGTGGAATTCCTAAGCGAGTGGACAGAGCTACAAACGCCAGGACCGCCTGAGTACACGAGCAACTGGATAATGTACTTTGACGGGTCCAAACGAAACGAAGGAGCAGGAGCTGGAATTGTCCTCATATCACCTAGGGGAGACAAGCTGCAATACGTCCTACGATTGGACTTTCCACCAGATGATCCAGCATCGAACAACGACGCAGAATATGAAGCCCTGTTGCACGGGATGAAGATGGCAGTCGCCTGTGGAGCTACCCGATTAATGATCTACGGCGACTCCAATCTCATCGTACAACAGACAATGAAAGAATGTGACGCAATAGCTGAAAACATGGTCGCATATCGCGACATGTACAACCTACTCGAAGGAAGTTTTAAAGGGTGCGAGCTGAAGCACATTGCAAGATCCAGCAACGAAGAGGCGGATAGACTGGCAAACATGGGTTCCACCAACACACCCATACCACCAGGAATATATTTCGAGCGGATGATCAAACGTTCAGTCAAAGTCAAGAAGGCTGCAGGAACACTTGCAGCGCCAGAGACAGAGGTCAGCCCGCAAGTCGCCATTATCGAGCTTATTCATAACATTTCACGACAGGTTTTTCTGGTCGAGCCAGCCTGGACGCAGAAATATCTCGACTACCTGATCAGCAGACAGCTCCCGGCCGACTCTCGCGAGGCTCGACAGATAATCCGCCGTAGCAAATCCTTTCGGGTAGTCAACGGGGAATTATACAAGCAAAGCATCTTGGGTATACTCCAGCGTTGCATCGCACCTCGAAGATGGCAAAGAATTACTCCAGGACATCCACCAAGGAGACTGTGGACATCATGCTAGCTGGAAAACAATCATGGGAAAAGCCTTCCGAGCAGGATTTTACTGGCTCACGGCGGCCACCGATGCGAAGGACCTAGTCGACCGGTGCAACGCTTGCCAGCGATTCGCACCAAGGCCACACGCACCTGCTATGGAATTGCACATGATACCCATCGCCTGGCCCTTCGCACAATGGGGGCTGGACATGGTAGGACCACTACACAAGTCCACGCCAGGTGGATATACACACTTGCTGGTCGCAGTCGACAAGTTCACCAAATGGATCGAGGCCATGCCAGTAACTTCGGCTAGCGCCCAATGCGCCGTCAAGTTCCTCGATTCCATCGTATGCAGATTCGGGGTGCCACACGACATCATTACAGACAACGGTACAAACTCCACAGCAAAGGAGACACAACAGTTCTGCGAGGAAAAAGGCGTCAACTTCAAGTTTGCTTCAGTTGCCCACCCGCAAACGAACGGACAAGTCGAAAGATCTAACGGCTTAGTCTCAGCTGGCCTCAAGAAACGTCTACTCGATCGTCTGCACCCCGCAGCAGGACATTGGGCCGAATAGCTTCCCTCCGTACTATGGAGCCTCCGCACAACTCCAAACCGATCCACAAACTACACACCATTTTTCATGGTATACGGGGCAGAAGCGGTCCTTCCAGAGGATGTTAGATTCAGTGCCCCACGAGTTGTGGCTTACAGCGAAGAAGCCTCCAACAGGGCACTCGCGGAAGATATGGATGCACTCGATGAGATGCGTGATATTGCGCTCGCAAGATCCGCAGTATATCAACAATCATTGCGAAACTATCATAGTCGCCGTATACGCCACAGAACATTCGCGGTTGGAGATCTAGTGCTACGACTCAAGAAGAAGGAAGTACACAAGCTCGAGCCACCATGGGAAGGACCCTTCATCATACACGAAGTCATCCCAGGTGGAGCCTACAGGCTGAAGAATTCCGTCGACTGGAGGAATCTATTCCAACCCTTAGAATATTGCGCACCTCCGCAAATTTTATCCCTAGGTTTACTTGTTTTCACAACAAATAAGGCTATGCTAGTCACTCTTGTAGCTCGACTACATGACTTCTCAATCATCGCAATAAAATACATGGTTTCTCAACCATATTTATTCGAAGATAATTCATTCTTACATGCTGAATAGTTACAGGAACACACCCCATAAAAATACACGGGGGCTATGCCTACAACTAAGCAACACAAGAAAATTTATAAATACAGGGTTGCACACCCTACAACAGTTTTTACAAACTATACAACATTACAGGATGTCCACATCCAACAATCAATCACTGCTGAGCATTTTTCGTCGCTAACACTCTATCTACTTCCTCAGAGGTCAGTCAAATGATTCTCTCCGCTGCGGGACGAACAACATCATAATACGGAGAAATATCATCGATTGGGCCATCTGGAAGCCTGGCTACAGAGTTAAAATTTATCTCAGGGTGCCATATCCGGACAAAGGAGAGAGCCACTACCGCACCGCAAGTCATCTGATTGCGCACACACCCGCGAATCTCTCCCTCTTGCCCGAAGAGTCCGAGGAGATAGCTCCAGTCTTCAGGACCCCTTTCCAGCGGATAGAATGCAGTGTTCATCGCGATCAAGACCTCGTGAAAAGAACTCACGATAACTTTTACCTGGGAGACACGGAACTTCAAAGTAGCCAACACAAAGCCCCGGCTGCGATCAGACCAAAAATTATTCGCATGATGCCTTGAGCTGCCAGCTTCTTGAAGAATGTGGTTTTCTACCCACTGTTTTTCCTCCCTATCATCCGGTTTAAGAACTGAAGAACAAATATGCGTGATTAGGCAAGAAAACAAGACAAAGAAGACCTGGGGGCTGTATTACTTACACAGCAGGTCCCTAGCAAGGGAAGCCAACTCGTCCATCACAAACTGCTCGCGTTCAGTCGCCAGTTTTTGCTTGGACCTCGCCACATCAGCTACCCCGCGCAACGCTTTCAGCCTACGCTCACCATCAGCTACACGATCACGGAGACCCGCCAAAGTCCCCACAGCAGCAACAAGAGGATTTGCTGGAGCAGCACGTCAACTTGAAGGTTCTGCGGCAACCCCAATATCCTGGAAGAATACAAGGAAAGAAGTAAGACACCCTATTCGAAGTATCTCTAGTCGCACATTTGACGAAGTGCTTGGGGGCTACTCCCATCGGGAGAAAATATACAACAACAAGAAGCGATTTCCAGAAGAACATCTCGATTAAAGACAATGAAAATACGGGAATACATCCCAAGGTTCATTACAATCAAGCTGGAAAAGCAAGAGAAAAACAAAACTAAGAAGCTACTGTGGTGCTCCCACTAGCGGCAGTCGCCCCTCCCTTGAGTCGAGCAAACAGCTCAGACAACTTCCGAGCAAGGATGGCGGCTGGCTCGCCAAAACGAGAGAGTCGTACCTTTTTGCCCGTGGAGGGGTCGACTGGGAGATCCGAGTAGGCCTCCTCCAAACCGCTGACTCCATGTGCTAGCGCGAACTGGATCGCCGTCTTTGCGCCAGACTCCGACTGGGCAACTGCGTAGGCATCCAGGAGATTGCTCTCCGAGAAGATCTTCAACAGGTCGCCTAGCGCGGGTGGAGATGCAGCGTTGGCGAGGAGGCGACCATGCAGCTGCGTCAACACTTGAGTGACATTGCCAATCAAGAAGCAAGCTCCTTCGGCATGCCTCTTGAGTTGAGCAAGAGTGTCGGTTAGCACGTCTACCCGCCGGATTCCAGGAATCTCCAAAGGAACACCCAGACGACCTGCAAAGAAAAGAATTTCAAGACTCAGCAAATTCACCAGGACAGAAGAAGAAACTGCGAGAGCCAAAATTTCTTACCCGCAAGACGCTCAGCAAGAGGACGAAGGAATGTGACAAGGTCAGCATCCGCAAGCTTTCCTTCAAGCTTTCTTAGCATCCGCAAGCTTTCCTTCAAGATCCTCAGATTGCATGCGGGAAGCTTCAAGATCCCGTCGAGTATCTGCCAGTTCAGCTTCCTGAGCTATTGCCCGATCAGAAATATTATCCTTATCGGCCTTCAAATACTCAAGTTGAGCTGCATAGTGACATTTGTCAGAAACCAAGAATTGGCGAAAGAAGTGAAATAAGAAAAGATGATAAAAACTTACTTCGAAGGAGCTCATTTTCGGAGGTGAGTCGACTGCATTCTGCTCGAAGCCTCCCGCACTCAGACTCAGCAAGAACCGTGCGGCGGCCAATCGCAGCAAGGGAGTCGACAAGCGACTACAAAAAATACAGAGAAGAATTAGAGGAGAAAAATTGGAGCCTGTACCCGATTGCAATCAATCGACTACAGCCTCGGGGGCTACTCCCATCGGGAGCACTGCCGTGCACCCGATAAAATCAAGAACAAGAAAAAGACAGACTTTGAGCCTGTAGCCGGTCGCATGCGATCGACTACAGCCTCGGGGGCTACTCCCATCGGGAGCACTGTCGTGCACTTGATAATAATTTGAAGACGAGTAACGAAATTTACCTGGCCCTTGGCGCGGGAGAGAGGATCTGCGGAGCTACCTGTCGCCTCTTTCGAAGCTGAAGCCCCGGCTGCAAAACTAGGAACTCCATGTTCCGTAGTCGCCACATTGGGGGCTACGCTGGGCGAATTCGGGATGGTACCAGCAGTAGGAATCTCGCCCGCAGCTTCTTCCTTATTCCTCCTTTCGGGAGGAAGGGAAGAAGCGTACCTGCGAGGACTAATGGTCTGCAAGCTGCAACAGAAGACAAGACGTCAACATAGATGCAAAGGAAAAAACGTTCGACTAAGAACGAGGAGAAAAAGACTTACTCATATTCGTCGTCCTCCTCATCCAGCATATCCGCGTTCCATGCGGTCTGGATAACTGGGAATGAGGAGGGAGGGGCGCGCGCTTGCAGAGGAGTAGCGTTGATGGGTTCCTTCTCGGGCGATTCCTCCAAGGAGTTGTCCTTAGAGGTGGCCTCATCACCTTCCACCCGACGGCGTTTATAACGATCGCTACCCGAGTTTCCTGCGTCATCCGAAGAATCTTGGCCGGAGCCCGAAGAAGCATCGGCGACACTGGTGTCGGCTGGGACATCCAGGTTACTCGCCAATAACTCTGAAGCCTCCGCCCCAGATATAGGAGGGTAGCAGTTGGCCGCGGATAAACTCTACAAAGAAGCCAGAAGAAGACAAAGGAAAAAAATTCAATCGGTTGAAACTCAGAACGAGCAAGAAAATAAGAGAAGAAAGGAAGAACGAACTCACCTCGGTTGGCGGAGGCCTTGACGCGTCGAAGGCTGCGACTGTGCAGTCGGGAAATTTCTCTCCCACCTTCAGGCTAGTGATAGTCGCGATTTTCTTCTCGAACTCGGCGTTCGAGAGGTCCTCGCGACTCACTCGGCTAGGGTCCTCAGAGCCTTGGTACTCCCACATTGTGGAAGGCCTGAGTTGCAGAGGCTGGATCCTGCGCCTGAGGAAGACGGCCGCCAGGTGCAGTCCGTTTAATACAACCCCAGCACTCTGGTGGTGAAGGGCAGCCACCCTGGCGAGTAGCGGTGCGACGACCTCGGTTTCTTCAGTCGACAACTTGTGCGCCCAGGACCTCCTCTTCTTCAAAACAGCGAACGGGTAGAATTCATGAGTTCCACCCGAGCTGTTGTCGACGAAGTAGAACCATTTTTTCCTCCATCCCTGGGCGGAGTCGATGAAGTGCATGTTGAAGTAGCTGGATTCCAATCGAGCTTGGATCCCGAAGCCACCCGTGCGTAGCGGCTCGCCAGGTTCGGAGTCTACCTGCGATTTCTCGCGGAAGATCCGAACCTTGAAGAGAGCCCTCCAGAGCCCCCAATGTGGGCGAATGCCTAGGAAGCATTCGCAGAACACGATGAAGCACGATATGTGCTGCACCGCGTTCGGGGGAAGATCGTGAAGCTGTATGCCATAGACATACAGCAACCCGAGAAGAAATGGATGGAGGGGGAAAGAGAGGCCGCGCGACACATGGTCCGCAAAGACCACGCGTTCGTTCGCTTGCGGGTTGGGTACCTCCTCCTTCTTGCCGAGGCGCACCCGCTTCTCGGGCTCCGCTGGCAGCAGTCCTTCCTGCTGCATCTCCTTGACGCTTTTTGCCGTGGTGTTGGGCGACCTCCAGTCGCCCGAGCGCGGCGCAGGTTGCGCTGAAGCTTCCCCGGATGCGGAAACAGCAGCGCCGCGTTTCTTTCCACCGGTCATAGCTGACATCACGAGCTTGAGGAGAGGAAGAAGACGGGCGCGAAGAAGAAGATGGATTGGAGACGAAGGCTGGGAAAGTTTTACCACAGCGCAAACACCCGTACTTATACACAGAGCGAATCAATCCTGGCCACTCGATGCACCACGTGTCGCACATCGCTGCCACCACGTGTGAAGATGAAATGAAGGGGCGGTGAACGCTGTTTCCTGCCACGATCTCAACAGAAGATCGTGCGCATTTACTGCACGGTTTGCGTGAAAACCGGGAACGACGTCTCGTTTCCCGGTCAAAAAGCTGACCTTGTGGGCCAACCCATCTGCTCGCACTACGTCACGTCCCATCGGGAGGAGAAAAGCGCGCCATGACGTCATAGCGCGCATCATCAAGACAAAAAAGTTTCGAATGGAAAGTTCAAACGCGAAAATAACTTCGAATGAACGAAACTCCTTCGAATAGAAACAATTCTTTCATGAGCAAAGAAGCAAGACCTCTTTAAACAAGAGAAAGATACCCTACACACGAAAACTCTTTCGTACGGGTACAGCATCCCAAACATGAAAATTCTTTCATATGGGCACAAAATTCCTAACACGAAAACTCTCTCGTATGGATCTACTAACTCAAACAGTTATTCGAGTAGGCAGAACCTACCTTTTTTCACTCACATGATATTCACACATCATAAAAACCTGGATTGTTCAGCCGACTAGGCACATCTGGATGCCATATTCTTCGAATACGAAGGTAAGACCCGAAAGATCTTTCTTGAGGGCCTGGAATCGCACTCAAAAGTTGCGTCCTCCGGTATGATTCCGTGTCAACAACACGAAGAAAAATCCTAGCGGACGCGCCGGGTACCCCCATAGGTTAAGTTCGACTCGATAAGACCACAACGGCCCAGTCGCAACAATCACCTTATCGGGTTCGAGTCGGAGGTCTCGAATCTGTGTAGGCCAGGACTGTTTTTGCCCTAGTCGCAATTAATTGGCCCTGATCTCTCGGGAGAGCCAAGCTACTGTGCCACATCCTTCTGCGATAAAAGCCATACAAACATGCACTTGTATTGCTCGATACTCGAGTACGAAAAACTCAATGTACAGGGTATTCGCCCTCTAAATGGGGAAACAACCAAGTTGGTTATCCACAAGAAAGAAGACCAAGAAAGGTTTGACCGTCTACTCGACTGGAAAAATCCTACTCGAGCAAACGCTCGGGGGCTACTGACGAAGATATGGATTCTGGACCCTGCGGGTAAGGACACCCCATCTCAGGCCCAAGGTTGAGGTCCAAGAAGAGAAGCCCTTGGAGTATTTCCGGAAGGCCCACAAGAAGCCCGTCCGCACTACCTTGCGGGTTAAGTTAGAAAACATGTAACCGACCTAAGGTTAGAATTGGAGTCCTCTCCGGGTAGGGTTTGAGACCTGGCGACCTATATAAGGCTAGGAGAGCCACCGGTAGAGGACCAAGCAACATCGCACCATCGAAACCTTGAATTCGAGGTCCTACTCTCAATTCGAGTACCACCATTGTAACCGATCTTCTCATCAATACAGATCGACAAGAGGCAGGAGTAAGGGTTTTACCTCTACGAGGGCCCCGAACCTGGGTAAATCTCGCCCCCTGTCTAGCCGACGATTCCACCAGCGCTCATGGGTTCTCCTAATCGAAACCCGATAGGTTCACTGAAGGGATTTGTAGAGTCAGAGATTCAACAAAGAGGAACAATCTTTGTTGTATAGAGCTCTGCTAACTGACTAGCTGAGATTGTCTCTTTGACAGGAAAGAAGTGAGCGACTTTAGTGAGTCGATCAATGACAACGAAGATTGCATCGTTGCCCCTCTTGGACTTTGGAAAACTAGTGACGAAGTCCATTTCAATAATGTCCCACTTCCATTCAGGGATTTTCAGAGGTTGGAGAAGACCGGCTGTTTTCTGATGAACTGCCTTGACACGTTGACAGACGTCGCATTCAGAAACGTATTGAGCACTTTCACGTTTCATGCTAGGCCACCAATACAGTGTCTTGAGGTCCTGGTACATCTTTGTACTTCCAGGGTGTATGGAGAGAGGAGTTTCATGAGCCTCTTTGAGAATGACATCTTTGAGACTTTGAATTTGAGGAACTGCAATGCGTCCTTCGAAGAACACAGTTCCCTTGTCATCAATTGAGAAGGACTCAAATTTCTCATTGCCTGCTTTGATGTGCTCTACAATCTTCTTGATTTTCAGCATCACGAAGTTGTTCAGAACGAATCTTGTCCTCGAGAGTTGGATTGGCTGTCAAGTTTGCAAGATAGCCTTGAGGAACAAGACCAAGATTCAGTTTTTGGAATTCTTCATGAAGAGGAGGTTGGCTTTCCATGATCATGAGATTATTGCAATACGACTTGCGACTGAGAGCATCGGCCATAACATTAGCCTTGCCTGAAGTGTAAGAAATGGTAAGATCAAAGTCTTTGATCTTTTCAATCCATCTCCTTTGTCTGAGGTTTAGATCTGGTTGAGTGAAGATGTACTTCAGACTCTTATGATCGGAAAAGATTTCAGTGCGATTACCCAACAAGTATTGTCTCCATTTCTTGAGGGCAAACACAACTGCTGCGAGTTCAAGGTCACGAGTAGGATAATTGAGCTCATGTGTGTTCAACTTACGTGAAGCATAAGCCACAACTTGACGTTCTTGCATGAGAACTGCACCTAGACCTTGGAGAGAAGCATCACAGAATATTTGGAAAGGTTTGGAAGGATCTGGGCCAACCAGAACTGGTGTAGAAGTGAGTTTAGTCTTCAGGAGATTGAAGCTTTCATCACATTGTGGAGACCAGACGAACTTCTTGTCCTTCTTTGTGAGGTCAGTGAGAGGTTTGGCAATCTTGGAGAAGTTTGGGACGAAGCGACGGCAATAGCTAGCCAAGCCAAGAAAACTTCTTACTTGCTTCACCGTCTTTGGAGGTTTCCAATCAACAATTTCTTTAACCTTTTCTGGATCAATGGCTATGCCCTTGGCAGAGATGACATGACCAAGATAAATGACTTCGGAAATCCAAAACTCACATTTGGAGAACTTGGCATAGAGACGATGCTCGCGAAGCTTCATGAGAGTGAGACAAAGATGTTCTTCATGCTCTTCCTCGGATTTGGAGTAGACAAGAATATCATCAAGATATACCACAACGAACTTGTCGAGGTATTCATGGAAGACAGAATTCATGAGTCGAGAGAAGGTCGCCGGTGCATTGGTGAGACCAAAGGACATGACGGTGAATTCATATAAGCCGTAGCGAGTGGTGAAGGCTGTCTTTGGAATATCCTCTTTTCTGATCTTTATTTGATGGTAACCCATTCTCAAGTCCAACTTGGAGAATATAGAGGCTCCAGCAAGTTGATCAAAAAGATCATCGATGCGAGGAATTGGATACTTATTTTTGATGGTCTTCTCGTTAAGAGGACGATAGTCAACAACGAGTCTCTTTGTTTGATCCTTCTTCGCAACGAACAGAGTTGGGCAACCCCAAGCCGAGGAAATAGGTTGAATGTAACCTTTTTCCATGTACATATCAATTTGTTCCTTCAACAACTTCAGCTCGGGAGTTCCTATCTTGTAGGGATGCTTAGAGATTGGAGCAGTACCTGGTTCAAGTTCGATCACGAACTCAACAGCTGTGTCCGGAGGCATTCCTGGCAACTCTTCTGGAAAGACGTCAGGGAAGTCGCAAACCACCGGAACATTTTCAAGTGAAGGTAGAGGATTTGCATTGAGGGTGTTTAGCTGACTGGAACTTGATTCATGTGGAGAATATATTATCTGGCCAGAAGGGTGGAACAGAATTATTGACTTTTGAGCACAGTCAATTTTTGCTTTATTGGCCTTCAGCCAATCCATACCAGGAATGACATCAATGTGAGAATTGCCAAGCAGTATGAGAGAAGCAAGGAATATGTGGCCTCCAATTAGAATTTGATTTTTGTGACTGATCTTGGAAGTTTGCATAGTTGCTCCAGGGGAGCTGACCACTAGCGGGGTACCCAAACCAACAAAAGGGAGTTTAATTGCGGTAGCAAAGATCTTTGACACGAAAGAATGTGATGCTCCGGTATCAAACAACACTTTAGCTGGAATAGAGTTTACGGGAAGTGTACCGAGAACGACGTCAGGAGCTTCCTCAGCTTTGTCGATGTTGACATGGTTCACCCTTGCGGTCCTCCCGACAGGCCTGTTGTTGGAGTTGAAGGCCTTAGGCGGGGGAGCGCGCACCAATGCCTGGTTTGTGTTAGGACGAGGTGGTGGTGGAGGTAGCTGCCTCTGCGTGCACTTGTCGGCGTAGTGTCCCGTCTGCTTGCACTTGTAGCATGTGACGACACGAGGAGGCCCTGGCCTTGGCTGCCCCATCGAAGCCCTTGGATCATGCAGCTGAGCAGGGTTGGGTGGGCGGGGAGTGAAGCCTGGAGAAGTTTGGGCATATGGAGCCCGAGTGACAACACCATTTGGTACCCAGATGCGGCGCTTCTGCGGAGGGGTGGTCATGTTGGAGGAGGAACCACCCTCACGCGAGTGCTTGCGAGACTCCTCGAACGCCTTGCGCCCATTTTCTTCATTGAGCGCGGTGTTAACGAGATCCCCGAACCTGTCGGCCTTGACATTGGTGAGGGCATACTTGAGTTCCGGGTTAAAGCCTCTGCGGAACCTTGCCATCTTCTTAGCTTCAATGGACACCTCATCTCCAGCGTATCGAGCGAGGCGATTGAACTCACTCTGATACCCGATGACGTCCAACTTGCCCTGCCTGAGAGAGCAAAACTCTTCAAGCATTCTTTCCATGAGACCATCTGGAATGTGGTGTTTCAGGAAGGCTTCCTTGAAACGGTCCCACGTGACTGGCATGCCAGTTCTCATGGCCTGGAAGTTTTCCCACCAAGAAGCTGCCTGACCCTTCAGCAGATAGGAGGCATACTTGACCTTGTCTTCTTCAGCTACGTGTGCAATATCCAGAGCCTTGGCTATCTCACGGATCCAGTCATCAGCGTCTAGAGGCTCGCGTGTGGCCACGAAGGCTCTTGGACCCAGACCGAGAAACTCCTTGATGCTCACTCGTGGAGCTGTCTGGTTGATTTGCTGATTAGTCTTAAACTGAGCCATCTGCGTCATGACTTGGGTCATCTGAGTCAACAGCTCCGTGATCGGCAGTGGTTCAGGCGTGGTGTTCCTTGTTGGCGGCATCCTGAATGGAAATGCATTTTAGCACAACAATAGAAAAGGATAGACTTGGCAACCGAAAGAGAGATTACTCTGACGCATGAATAGATAACCAAAAGGTACACCATCACATGTTCAAGTACATCAGAATATCCAACACACCATAAATGGTTCGAATACCAAAGGATAACTAAACATAGCTAAGAATGGATACATCGGTACTCCCATGCTCATCACGCAGGACGGCGGCGAGGAGTACGGCGAGAGGTACGGTGAGGAGTACGCCCACGAAAGTAGGTGGAACGACGATCCACGTAGATCGGACATGCTCTGAGGCCGACTCTAGGCGTGGTGAAGTACATAGCGTCGACTCCCTGTGCTCCAAAGCGGGGAATCCCAGTGTAACCAGCACCAAGGTTAAGGAGTGGACCTCTGATCGGCTCGTAACCTCCAACATCTGGCAGACGACGCCCAACTGGCTGATCAAAACGGGCAAAGCGCTCGTCTCCAACAAAGTCTGTGGTGTAAGTCGCCAGACGAGTCAAAGCAAGGTAAAGCTGCTCTCTGACTGAAGCCAACTCCTGAGATAGTGTGCAGGCAACTGCGTCACTGTGTCTCACAAACTGAGCGGTGATGTGCAGCCTGGAGCTATCATGCCCGTAAACATCCAAGTTGTCGTAGAGAGTGAAGTGAGCTCCCTCCGAAGTGATGTAACCACGGGGAATGTGGCGATAAATAGAATCGTCAAATCCCCAGTAGTCAGCACGAAGGACGGTGAGGCTCACATAAGCTGCCTGCTGCACAACCATATCCACTGTGGAACCCACTGCCTCGTAGCGGTGGACTACGCTCATGCCATCATCTGACAGAATGAAGACGATAGCCTGGTAGTAGGTCTGCTCAAACTCTCGCTGCTGCTCGTAGACCTGGTACTCTGGTGCCCAACGGAAACCCAGAAAAGTGACCATGTCTCTCAGCATCTCCGGATAACCGGTAGTGCTCTCACAACGAGTCATACGAACCACCTGCGGGTAGAACCTGAGATCCATCTGCAGATGACCGGGGAAGCTTTGATTAGACGCCGGTAGAAGAACTGAAGTGGCAAGCAACAACAAGGTTCCAACGGACGAAAAAGGATCTTGAGAAGAACAGGATATCGAAGCAACATTTGGGAAACACGAGACCAAACACTCCTGAGGTACTACGGAAAACCCATCCGGGCTTCTAGAGGATCAATATCTACTGCTTAAGGAATAGAGGATCTGCTTCCGGGGCTTATGTGCCTCCGTTCTCAATCGTGAGTAGGCAACATGAAAATCATGTCACAACCACCTCCATTTCTATGGTCTACGGGGCCTACCTGCACCCGCATCTCAATATGAGTAGGCCAACACGTAAACGTGTGACAACCATCCTCTACTATTCATCGTCTGTGAAACCATCCAATAGGAATCCGAATACTTCCATTGACGTACTTCATAATATACACACATGGTACGTCAACGACATTTGAACAAGTGATACCACAACAAATCTCTAAGACACAAAGAAATAGAAATAAGTGGCAAAAGCTCTCACTAGAGCAGAGATAGCAAATACAGTCATGCAGAGGACACATGTCCCAAGAAGTCATCATTACATCACAGCGGAAACAAACAAAGTGTTTGAGTACAGACAAGATCCAAATAGGCCTAAGAGGCCGGAAACGAAAGAACGGAGCCCATCCACGAAGTCTCGGATCCTGCCCGGGTCCGCTATCTACTCGTCAGCAGCCTCGTCATACTCCACGTAGTAGCCACCATGGGGATCCTCGGAAACGTAGTCTGCAGAACCAGCAGCCCCAAAGGGGCCAGTACGGACGAGTACTGGCAAGCAAGACGCACAAGATACCAAAGTGTACCCGACAACACCAAGTACAGATGCTTTGGGTTCAACGGAAGATAGGTGATACAAAGGTGTGGCAGCGGGCTGCAATAACCAACTACAGAGACACGCTTCAACCTCCGGCTAAAAGAAAGGGATAATATAGCGCATCGGAGCCAACTACCACTAACCTCAAACAAACCCATCCTGGATCTCGCCCCTTATCCAAAGAACCAATCCGAGGATAACCCACACAGTTGGATTAATGAAGGTTCAGGTTTTTGTGTCAATATGCCTGTTACTAGTCAAATTATTATTAATTAGGTGTAAGTTGTCTAATCCTTGTTAGCCAGCCCTATCACCAAGTCATCCATAACCACGGACAACACGGCTTCTCGAGAAGATTTAACCCTGCAGGGATGCACCAATTTGGCCGTACACGTAAGAATAACCCGCCAGGCGGGGATCAAACCCACCAAGCAGACCACTCAACACAACCCAACTCTTCTTCGCATCAAGTCCAAAGAACCACGTGCTGTACGTGCGCGGCTAATCGATCCCCCACGAAGAAAAGGGGGACCCTCATAGCACTGGAAGACCACACCGCCCTAAATGCCGACTACAAAAGTTCCACCCTGGCGCCAAGGGTTCGTACCTGCATGTGCGTGCATCAAATGGAAAGCCCGAACTAAGTGTGGCGATTTGGACGAGATGCGAATCGAATCAGAATTGTGGGGGGCGCCCATACACGCTTCCCACATGCGGTTAGCGCGCTCATCATGGATTTAGAGGACAAGAACTTTTCCTGAGTTCGACACTAGCAGGCCTCAAAACCATACCCGGCCTCCTGCCGGTGCCTTATCATCAAATTATTATCACCTCAAACATTAACAGGTTATTGTTTAAATATCGAGCCCCAGAACATAATAAATATGGTAAAAAGAGATAACGGACAACGGACTCGAGCACAAACAACACTAAGCATGCTAGTAAGACACATGCAACAGGCAACAGGGTTATATGTGTGGAGGTGAGGCTATATCAGGGTTACATGATAACATGTGATAGGATCGGAACACAAGCAACGAATCATAAGGCTAGCAGATTAGACAACGGAAAGTATCGGTATCAGGTGTGATACGGAAACAATGGTTCAGGTGAGTGAATACTTGCCTGCAAACTCAGTAGCCTGGTACTGGGCTAACTCCTCTGAAGTGGTATCGTAAACCTCGTCTGTCTCAACGTCGTCGTCTATTCGAGAAGAAGCAAACAACAACGAAGAGAGACGGACAATCAATAACATGGCATAATGCACAAACATGGGATGATGCATGACATTTTAATGCAAGTAAGAGATCATGGACATGATCATCAAGTTAAATGAGTGTCCCAAATAAGTTTGCATTATTTGGAAACCTCTCATATTTATCTTAGTGGCCTATTATTAATTTTAATAAGACCAATACATCAAAAGTATTCCCACATGCATGAAATGATGCTTTTCTGTTATTAATTGAAGTTCTTTCCATTTTGGTATAGTTTCCATAATTTTTGGGTGAAGAAAATAATAAATAAGAATTAATTCTTATTGTTTTCATTTCTGCCATTTTTGGTAAACAATTTAAAAGGAGGTACTTTCAGTTACAAAAGCATGGGAAATACTTGAAAACATGTGGACAATGTTTCACTGAACATTTTGAGATATTAAACATAATTTTTGGATCATTATTGAATTTAGTTATGTCATTTTCTTTTCTCTTTTCTTTTTTGGCCAGAACAGAAAATGGTTGTGTTCGTGGTCCACTTTTATCCAACTGTGCCCAAATAAAATACCATTGTGTAGAGTTTGTTAAGACAAATTTTTAGAGCTCAAGTTTGCTCAATTTGGGTGAACAGAACTCAAGTTATGAATTTTGCAAGATTTCAGTTTTTATTCCATTTTCTGTATTTAAATATTTAGTGCACAAATTATTGCAGAAACATGTTGCCATTTTTACATATTTCGAAAGTGCTCACAGTTATGAATCTACAGAAATTTGAATCATTCCAATTGGAGCATTTTTCAATTAGTTATTGATTTTACAAGTAATGGTTTGAATCTGCAAAACTGAATTCATTTCCTTTTTAACAGAGAAAAACGTCCGGGACTTTTTCTACCGATCCAGAGCCATACCCGCGTGTCCTTGCCCACTAACAGGTGGGGTCCGGCTCCACGCGGCGAGGTGGAAGCCACGGTGGCTTCCAGGGCCAGTGACAAGTGGGACCAGGCAGTGGGGAAATAAATCACAAAAATGGTTGGAGGCATTGCCTACGGAGGGATTCGAACCCGCGCCCTCGGGTGTGCGCAGATCGGGGCTTGCGCCACTGGGCTGCTGTGCTGCTTCGTGTTAGATATAGGACTGCTTATTGTTTTGAGGTGGACCGATGCAGAACTACTGAAACTGAACCAAAGTTCAGAACTGAACTGCGACGACGAGGACGGACAGAGCGCCGGCGACCGTGGCTGATGTGGCCGTGCGTGCAGCGCATCCGAGCCCAAACGTGGTAGCAGTGATGCGTGGGGTTGTGCTCGTGCTTGGGGAAGGGAAAAAGGCAAAGGGGAAGCTCACCCCGGGGTAGCTGACGGAGACGAACTCGTTCGACTGACGGAGACGAGGCGCTGCGGCTGGGGTTGTTGTCGAGCACGGCGGCGGCGCGAGGTAGCTCCTCGGGGCAGTTCTTGGAGGCGGAGATGGAGAGGGTAGTCGTGCGGTTCCGTTCCCGCTCACCGCAACCCTCCGCGGCAACCAGACGGCGGTGCAGCGAGCTCTCAAAAGCCGGCCATGGCTTGCTCCGGTGAAGAAAATTCGGACAACAGTGAGGGATCTGAGAGGGGAGAAGAGGTGGAGGCGGCAAGGAGGAAGGGAGGAGTCTAGGGCTAGGGTTAGGGTTGCCCTCGGGGCTGGCTATAAGGAGGAGGGAGCAGGTGGGGAGGAGCTGCAGGTGGGGGAGCCCTCCCCTTCTCTGTCTCCGTACGAGGAAGAAGACGCTAGGGGGGCTTGGGCCTGGTTCGGGGGTTGTAGGTGGCCTGGGCCGACCTGTTGGCTGGCCTGGCTGCCTCCCCCTTTTTCTTTTCTTTTCATTCCTTTTTTTTGTAGAAAAGAAAAGAGGAGAAAGAAAGGAAAATGGGGCATGAAGAATTATAACAATAATTGTTATGAATTGCCCTTTTCCAAAATGTTCAGATTCACAAGTTTTTGTTCTGAAATTTTTAGGATTTCAAATTATTTGACTTTAAAAATTGAAATGGCATTTTGGGATTGATAATAGAAAAATTATTAGAACCATTTGCAAAATTCATTTCAACTCACAATTTTGGAAAACAATTGAAATATTTGATTTGGACGTTTTATTTGAAAAGTTGTAACAGACCAAGTGTGAAACATGTTGATTTGAATTTATTTGAAATTTGAAATTCCACACATAAATGCCTTATGATGACATGATGCCTTAAATAGAAATTCACAACAACACAATGCAAAAGGAGGGTTTTCATACTTGGGATGTTACACCCACCTCGCAGCGCCAAGATAGTACCCAGAGGCAAATGGGACTATCTCCGTCAGCGCCAAGATGACACACACAGGGTGGTTGGTACAAAGTCCGGTAGATAGACTTGCCACAAATGCGGACCTAAACCAAGGCCTAGTTACCCTAAAAAAGAGAAAAGAAAAACCAAGGCCTAGTGAGCCCTTAGCGATATTTGCCTTGGCCCATGGGCTTATTTGAGCCCTTTCCTCTAGGGTTAGGTCAAGGTCTCCCTTCCTCTCCCCACCTCACATCCATCTATTAATAGGCGCCGCCGCCGGTTCAATCGTCATCACCTCATCTCGCCGGCGAAGAGACCACACACCGAATCCTAGACTAGGGTAGAGGAGAATCTCCGTCGGCGGCGGCCAAGATGGTGTGCATCCGGCAGGCGACGATCGACGACCTGCTGGCGATGCAGGCGTGCAACCTGATGTGCCTGCCGGAGAACTACCAGATGAAATACTACTTCTACCACATGCTCTCCTGGCCGCAGCTGCTGTTCGTGGCGGAGGACTACGGCGGCCGCATCGTCGGCTACGTGCTGGCCAAGATGGAGGAAGATCCCTCGGAGCCCTGCCACGGCCACATCACCTCCCTCGCCGTGCTCCGCTCTCACCGCAAGCTCGGCCTCGCCACCAAGCTCATGTCCGCGGCGCAGGCCGCCATGGACCAGGTCTTCGGCGCCGAGTACGTCTCCCTCCACGTACGCAGATCCAACCGCGCCGCCTTCAACCTCTACACCTCTACCCTCGGCTACCAGATCCACGACATCGAGGCCAAGTACTACGCCGACGGGGAGGACGCCTACGACATGCGCAAGGTGATGCGGCAGCCGCAGCCAAAGAAGCACCACCACCACCATCACGGCGGCGGGTGCTGCTCCCACGACGCGCCTCCTGCCGCGGCGATTGGGTCGTCCCCAACCTCTGCCTCGCCTGAGAAGAAGGCAGATACATGAGAGGGTGAGTTGCTTTCTCCCTCGATCTACTTCTGTTCTTGCACAGTAAACTGTGGTAAAACAATTGATTCGGCTGCTGTAAGATGATCATGTTCAGTGGAAGTAGATTTGATTTCGCTTGGAACATCAAAACTTAGTCTCGTTGTAGGATTGTGTGCGCGGTGCCTCTCTCACCTTTGGTTTCTTGAGACTGTCCATTCTCAAAGTTGCCCAGTCATGGAGGCACATAGTGATCCCTGGCGGGTTTAACGTGGTAGATAGCAACCTGTTGCTATGCTTCCAAAATCTCTCGCCACATCTACTGTTACCACAATAGTTATTTTGATGTCGAAATTTCTAGTCTTAATGTGCTGTTGGTGCCTCCCTCACCTTTGGCTTCTTGAGACTTTCTTTCTCAAAGTTGCCCAGTCATAGAGGCACATAGTATATTTGTGAGTTTAACGTGGTAGGTAACTATTTATGGTTAGGCTTCCAAAATCTCTCGCTACATCTGTTGATTGTCTTTAATTCGAATAACTGTTTAGAGCTGATATGGGTCGATCTTAGTTTTATGCACTGTGGCTGTCGTGTGCCATCTTGCTTGTCGCTTCCTTCATAGTTTAGATATGTGATTTTCTTTGTGATTTTTGTGGTTTTACTAATGGTAACCAGTGATGAATCTGTCCGCAAGACGCTCTGTGGATTCGAGCCCCTGTTTCAGGGAGAACCTCTTGATGAAGCGGATATAAAATGACATCAATGGACAAATCTGAGACATTCTATACCATTTGATACTTAGAGCAAGTGATTTTTTAGCAGTTAATACTGAGTTGATGTTTACAGTTTGGATGTTGGATCTTTCTTTGTTGCCTTGTACCTTCACTATTTATAGTTTGCCAGTGATGATTATGTCTGCAAAATGGATGCTCCGTGGATTCAAGCCCCTGTTTCAGGGAGAACCTCTTGATGAAGCTGATGTAAAATGACATCAATCGACAAATCTGAGACATTGTATACTAATTTGCTGTTCAGTGCCTAGCGATTTTAGTAGTTTTGCTGAATTGAGGTTTACAATTCTGATATTTATGTTTCTTTGTTGCATGACACCTTAACTTCTTGAGATTCTCCAGTGATGATTATGTCTGCAAAATGGATGCTCTGTGGATTCAAGCCCCTGTTTCAGGGAGAACCTCTTGATGAAGCAGATATAATATGACATCGATTGACAAATCTGAGGCATTCTATACCATCTGCTGCTTAGTGCCTAGTTATAGTTAAATTGAATTGTTTTGTGAAATTTTGATTTACCAACTGTCTTTTCTGCCTGACATCTTAACTATCAGTTACTTGCTGCTTTCCAATGATGATTCTGTCTGCAAAATGGATGCTCTGTGGACTCAAGCCCCTGTTTCAGGGAGAACCTCTTGAGGAAGTAGATATAATATGACATCGACCGACAAATCTGAGGTCTTGCATAACATAATTATGTGCAATTGATGTTTCTGATATGCGAACTTACAACTCATATAGAATTTTATAAGTCTCATGAGTAGTTTATCTTTTGGATTTGGGTACTGGATATTCTCAGCTTTTTGAGAAATGGTTCCTATTTCTTTCCTTCCAGAAATTAGTTTTTTTAGATAAAACAATAAAAGGTTTGTTCTGCCCAGTGACCAGAAGGCTATGATGAGAAAAGTCATGCACCACTCTGAAGATATTTATCTCTTTGTGCTGATAAATTAACATATAACCCATTTTACATCTGAGCCGCCTCATGGTTAGACTTCTATATCTTGGATCTTTTCATTTGGTTATGGGCCATTTTCAGCTTAGATTTCTTTCTTGTTTTGAAAAAACGGTTTGTCCAATGATTGGTCTGTCTGCAAAATTGATGCTCTGTGGATTCAAGCCCCTGTTTCAGGGAGAACCTCTCAGAGGAAGCAGATATAATATGACATCTATTGACCAATCTGAGACATCATATAACATCGAGCTTCTCAGTGATTTTAGAGTGATAATCTGGAGGTATTGCATAACATTGTTCTGGCTATGATGATAAAAGTCATGCACCACTCTGAAGAGATTTATCTCTTTGTGCTGATAAACAAACTTACAACCCATTTTATATCTGAGCTGCCTCCTGGTCACAGATTTCTCTGTTTCTTGGTTCTTCAGATTTGGTTGTTCTTTTCCCTTTGGAATTTTTAGAAAAGGTTCTCTGGTTTGGAGGAATGATAGTACAGAACCAGATGATGAGGGTTGCCTATGAGTAATCCTACCATGATGCGGACTGAATTATATTGAGGTCAAATACATTGCCGCTGATGGTTCTCGTTTCCAATCCTCCTTTTCCTGAATGAAATCATTGCCCTATCTGATGCATTATATAACACTGAGTTGTCTGGTGCATAGCGATTTTAGCGGTTATGTTTTATTGAGCTATCATGGAAGCGTTTTGTTGCATCATATCTCATTTACTTGCATTTGAAAGAGGATTCTGTCTGCAAAAAGGATGTTCTGGCTATGATGAGAAATTTCATGCACCACTCTGAAGAGATTTATCTCTTTGTGCTGATAAACAAACTTATAACCCATTTTATATCTGAGCCGCCTCATGGTCACAGATTCCTGTATTTCTTGGATCTTCTGGTTTGTATAGATTTCCTTGTTGTTTTCCCCTTTGAGATTTTGTTTGAAATCTTTGGTTTGGAGGAATAATATTACAGAACCAGATGATGAGGGTTGCCTATGAGCAGTCCTACCATGATGCGGACTGAAATTACATTGAGGTCGAATACATTGCCGCTGATGGTTCTCCTTTTCAATCCTCCCTTTCCGGAATGAAATCATCTGCCTATCTGAGCCATTATAAAACTGAGCTGTCTAGGGCACAGCGATTTTAGTGGTTAGTTTTTATAGTTGTGATTTTGATCTTGTAAGTGTCTTTGTGGCATCATATTCCACTTGCATTCCAATGAGGATTCTGTCTGCAAAATGGATGTTCTGTGGACTGAGCCCCTGTTTCAGGGAGAAC